>JAKSZT010053830.1:6906605-6970746 GCA_026826555.1 Tolypeutes matacus | reverse complement strand
GGAGGGGGGGGGAGCCGGGCGCCGGCTCGGCGCGAGGGGGCGGCCGCGGCGCCCCAGCCCGAGGCCTGGCGCAGAGCAGCGGGAGGCGGCGCAGGCCGCGGCTGGGCCTGCAGCGGCCCGCCGACCCCGCGAGGAGGCGGAGCGGGCCCCGGAGCGGCTCAGCCTCGGGCTCGGCGGCCGGGGACGGCCGGGAGTGGCCCCTCGGTTACTTACCGGGGGTGAAGAGAGCCGGGATCGCGGGGCCCCGAGCCAGACCGCGGAGATGCCCCAAACTGACACGGCCGCCATCTTGGAGACAGTGAGCTCCGGCCGGGGGGAGGGGAGGCGAGGCGGCGGAACAGCCGCGGGGGGAGGGGAAGCGTCGCGAGGGAACGGCTGCCTGGGGGAGGGAGAGGGAACAGCCTGGGAGGGAGGCGAGGTGGGGGAATGGGGGGGCGCGGGAGGGGGGCGGTCGGGGAGCGGGAAGAGCTGGGCCGTGAGCCGGGAAAGGCCGGAGGGCGGGTGGGGCAGAAGGGAAGAGCCGGCCGGGCGGTCACGTGGAGCCCGTACAAAAGGCCAAAGCCTGAGTGGGAGGAGGACCTGATGGGGCCTGCGGCCGACGACCTGGGGCCCCTTGCCGGCTTTCTCACGCCTTTAGGTCAGGCGGATACCAGGGAAAAGAAAGAGGCTGTGCACATATCCCCATTACACAGTTGAGGAAACTGAGGGCAGGGGCATGGGTGGGGTGGCTTCAGTATGGCACGGAAATCCGGCAGCCGGACGGGATAGGAACTCTCGGCCGCGTCTGTATTTACAGTTAGCAGCTCCTCCCAACCCAATCCGGTGCCCTCACCCCACTTCCACAGCGACTCTCCCGGAACTTGAAGTAGGGGGCGGGGGGACAGGGAGAAATGAGGAAGTGGCCTCCCTTCATCTTTTCGTTTCTGCTCACCCTGGACATCTCACCCCTACTGGTAGGAAAGAGTAGGTGGGATGGGGAGCGGGGGGCGGAGGTTTTAACCTTAGACACCCATATCAAGCCCTTTCACCACATGACTTCATTTCATCCTCCCCACAACTAAAAGAGTTGGTAAGACCTTACTAGAGCCACTTTTATAGGCATAAGCAGACTCGGGTCATGTGACTTGTACAAGGTCACATACCTAGTACGTAGCACACCTGAGTTTGGTGCCTAGTTCTGTCTTATTCAACAAAGCCAGTTTTCTATTCATGCCTTATGTCTACCATAACCTGGCACTCTTTCATGGTCTCTCTGTCCTCTTCTAGTTGCATGTGTGTTTGTCTTGTTTCTCACCTAGATTTAAACTCCTTGAGGCAGAGATTGAGTCATACTTCTTTTTCTGCATTCAGTAAATGATAAAATGAAAAGAATAAATGCTTAATAATTTTGCTACTGGACCTTTATCTCTTTTGTGCCCCTGCCTAGACTGTCTTCCACAACACCCATCACAGCTTTCCCTTTTAAAGACCACTTCTGACGCTCTACCTTAACTTTGATGCTGACTTCTTTTTCTGTCCTTCTGGAGTACTGACCATTTAACCTAGTCATTTGGCACCTAATATGTGATATATTCCCACATAAATTAAAGGCTCTTCTCTCATGCCTCTTTGCATCTTCATTGCCTAGCATAGTGTTGTACAAGTAGTAGAGGATCAAAAAACGTTGCTAATGAATCTTTTTTAAGCCTCTAAGAGGTGGAATCTCTACCTAACCTCAAGTCCTGCCTTGTTTATGCACCAACCTATACTTTCTTATCTCTATCGCCCTTCTCTATTCTAAAATTTAGCTTTATTATTCCAAACCATAGACTGTATAGACCATTCAGTAATAATAATATAAAAACTATATTTTCAAATGATGATTTAGCCAACTGGCATTGAAAACAAAAATGTGATGTGGTGAGATTTACTTAATCATCCTTCATGACCTACTTCCAAGGTGAGAAAATTTGGAGATCCCCATCCCAAATTAGGAGAGAAATTTGGGGATACAAGATAATCTGTAAGAAAGGATAGCTTCCATCCTAGACAGAAGCATTTTCAGGTAAAATGGGCACTCTGTGGAGAAAACACATCCAGAAAAACAGCAAGTTTTCATTTAGGAAAATAAGATAAAGTATAATTTCCTAAAGAAGGCAGAGAAAGTCATACTAATAGAAGAAAAATGTGTTCTTCATGTGAGACTAGAGAGTGTCATGTTCAGAAGAAAAATAATATGGTTGTGTAATTTGGAAGAAAGCTAGTCATAACCATCCCTTTGAAAAGACCAGACTGAAATTTAAGCACACTATGGTAAGAATTTAAGACAATTTGTAATAACAAAGCACAGTTTAGCTTTTCAAACTGCTTCCTAAAGAGAGTCTGTGCTTTACATTTGCATAGCTAAATGGCACATTCAGGGGGTCTTCTCAAAATAAAAGGTTTACAACACCAACAGATTAAAGTCCTCTTCCTTTGCAAGTTAGAAAACAATATTCAGCTCTGAAAAGACAGTTTTCCTTAGTTCAACCTTTACCCAGAATTTACCCGTAGGGAGGCAGCTAAAATGTTATTTCCTTCTTCCACATTTTGCTCTAGGAATTGCTGCCTTTTCAGGTGCAGTTGATAACTTTTGTGTGTGTGTGTGGTTTTTTAAGGAAGCTTTTTGTTTGTTTGTTTGTTTTGTTTTGTTTTGTTTTAGGAGATACCAGGGATTGAACCCAGGACCTCGAACATGGGAAGGAGGTGTTCAACCACTGAGCTATATCCACTCCCCAAAGATAGTTGGGTTTTGTTTTTTGGTGGGTTTTTTTTTTTTTTTCGTTTGTTTGTTTGTAGGAGGTAGGTACCGATGATCGAACCCGGGACCTCATACATGAGAAGCAGGCACTCAACCACTTGAGCTATATCTGCTCTCCTGATAATTGTTTTATCTACAGTCCAGCTCAGGCCAAAATCTGAAATTTACTATCCTGATTTCAATAGGAAAAGTTTTTGTCCATTTATATTTACTGTTATATTTAGATTTATATCTGCAATCTTACTCTTTATTTTCAATTTGGCCCACCTATTTTATCTTACTCTCTTCTTTCTTGCGTTCTTTTGAATTCGTTGAAATGTTTTAATTATATCATTAACACCCTCTATTAGTTGTTTAATTGTGCAGTCTTTCAGTGGTCTTAGAGATTACAACATGCTTTTTTGACTCATTACACTGTTATATAAATTATTACTTTTACCATGTACCCAAGAATACTTAAAATACTTTACAAAATACCTTAAAATACTTTGCCTCCACCTAACCACCCCAATTATATTTATTGTTGTCATGGACTTTAATTGCACATATATTTTAAGTTGCACAAGATGTTATAATTATTGTCCTATATTGTCGGTACCCATGTATATTTATTTTACCTACATATTTGCCCTGTATATTGCTCTCAATTCCAATATACATGTCTGTGCTTCTATCTAGAATCATTTTCCTTCTGTCTGAATACTACTTTGTTTACAGCAGGTCTGCTGATAACAAGTTCTCACCATTTGTGTTTCCTTAAAAACCTCATTTTATCATTCATATTTTTGCTATGTATAGCATTGTAGTTTCACAAGTTTTTTCAGCGCCTTAAAGTTGTCCTTCCACTGTTTTCTAATTCCATTATTCCTTTGGTACAACTTTGAAGATAATGTCTTTGTTTCCTATGACTGCTTTTAAGATTTTTTCTTTCTATCTCCAATTTTCAACAGCTTTACTTTGATGTGTCTAGGTGGGTTTTTCTTTGTATTCATACCATTTAGGTTCGTGAGCAAATGGATTTTACTCACAGGATCCCTTAAGTTTGTGACTTGATATCTTTTTCTGTTTTGAAAAATTCTTGGTCACTATCTCTTATCTCTCTTTTTTCTCTAGGACTTAAATTAGACATGTCAGAATTTTTCATACCATCTGTATTTTCATCTCTTTTTTTTCTCTTGGTGCATGAGTCTGTATGTTTTCTATTCAATATCTAGTCTGCTCTTAAACCCATTCTTAATTTTGGTCATTGTATATTTTAATTCTAAAATTTTCATAGGACTTATCAAAAATAACCAGTTCATGTAAGCTTTAAACCTAATAAATCCCATTGTAAAAGCCAAAAAAAAAAAAAAAAAAAAAAAAAAAAAAAAACAGTTCATTAGAAAAATTCTTTATCTTTTTATTTTCTCCATCTTTCTATTTTCTTGAATTTATCAGTCATAACTATTTTAAAGCTTTCTTGTAATTATATCTGGATCTCCTGTGAGTCTATTTCTATTGTATATTCTTTCCCTTCATTTTTGATCATTTCTTTCCTGTCTCTTGGCCTGCCTGGTAATTTTTAATGGAATGCCACACATTAAGCAATGAAAACTGTAAAGACTCTGGATAATATTACCTTTATCTATAAAGGGTTCACCCTTTCCTTTGCAAAGCAGTTAAAATGAGAGTTGATTACCTTAATCAATCAGAAACTGAGCTACTTTGGGAATGGGTTTCAGCAAGGTTTATTTACCTCCATTTTGCCTCTACTCCTGCAGCATGGGTTCCATCCCTGTATGTTCCAGAGGCCCTTTACCCTAGTGGAAACTGAACTCTATTAATAAATCTTCAAAATTTGGCAAGTGACTTGAGGGACACTGGCAGAGTTTTGGCCTCAGTTATTCACCCAACCTTTCTAATCACCCAACCTTTGCTCTTTAAGTTGTTTGTCTCTAACCCTGCTTAATTGTCAAAACCTCTGCTGATATCTACCTTTTAAGGCTATTTTCTGGGTTCTGTTACAAAACTGAAACTCTTGCCTTATGCCCATTGTTTTAGCTTCCTGGCTGCTAAAACAAATACTTTATAATAGATTGGCTTAACAATAGGAATTTGTTGGTTGTCAGTTTCAGAAGCTAGAAGGCTTGCTTCCTACCAGGGTCAGTATCTTCTGGCAGGCCAGCAATCTTTGGAGTTCCTTGGCTTTTCTGTCATGAGGAAATGTACTGGCAGCATCTTCTCCTTTGCACTCTGGATTCCCTTGACTTCCAGCTTCTGGCTGTTCCTCGTGGCTTCTCCTCCATGTCCAATTGCTTTTCTTTATAAGGACTTCAGCCACTGTACGAAAGCCCACCCTCATTCAGCTTGGGCACATGTTAATAACATCTTCAAAGGTCCTATTTACAAATGGGTTCACCCCCACAAGACCAGGGCTTAGGACCTGAATACATCCTTTGTGGCGGACATGATTCAATCCCCAACATCCAGAATTGTCCTGAGGGAAAACAGTACTGCAGAATGTCATCTTACCTCTGCATATGTTTTCCCCATCTCTGATTCTGTGTCCTCTAAGGTCCTGGTTTCCTCAGCAGCTCGCTGATGCCTTCAAACAGATGCTTTACATTTTAGCTGGCTCTCCTAATTGTTTTCAGCTGGGTCATTGGTCTGCTGCAAGTATTCCATAATACCCAGAATCAGGAAAATTTTTTAAAAATAAATAGGTTCTGGCCTTCTAAGGAGAAGAATGTCTGTCTGAACAAGGCTCTACCTTAGATATCAAGGTATAGTTTCTAATACTGTGTGTCAAAATCACCTTTATACTTTTTAATAAGATTCAATGATTCCACACCAGACCTACTGTATTAGTCAGCCAAAGGGGTGCTGATGCAAAGTACCAGAAATCTGTTGATTTTTATAAAGAGTATTTATTTGGGGTAGAAGCTTACAGTTACCAGGCCATAAAGCATAAGTTACTTCCCTCACCAAAGTCTGTTGCCATGTGTTGGAGCAAGATGGCTGCCTATGTCTGCAAAGGTTCAGGCTCTCTCTTCCTCTCTTGGCTCTGTAGTCCCAGCTTCTTCCAATATCAGCTGTAGGCTGGGATAAGTCTCAACTCTCTCTCGTGGCTCGTTCCCTCTCTGGGCTCAGCTGCTCTCTTCTCTCCACAAGGGCAGCTGTAGACTATCAGGCGAATGGCTTGTCTCTCTTCCCAGGGTCTCTGCCATTTCTGCTTCCCTGTGTGTTTACTTCCTGGGGCTCCAGCTCAAAACTCTAGCATCAAAACTCCAACTAACTCCTCTGCTCTGTCATGTAGTTTTCTCTGTAAGTCCCTGCCTACCAAGGGGGTGGGGACTCAACATCCTATTGATGTGGCCCAATCAAAACCTTAATCATTATTTAATCAAGTATAAGTGAAACCTCTGAATAAAATACTATCTAATGTGCAAACAGGCCAGTATACAAACATAATCCAATATCTATTTTTGGAATTTATAAGTAATACAAAACTACTACACCTACTGAGTCTGAATTTCTGAGTAAGGTGAATTTAGCTCTGTATATTTTTAAATTCTTCAGGTAAGAAGTCCTGCTTCTGAAAATGATTGAATAACGGGGGACAGGACTTCGCCTCAACTGTTAAACTAGAAAACCTGCCAAGACTATATGAACAATGGTTTTCACAAGCATTTAAGAACAGGGATCACTGAAAGAAGGGAAGTGAGCAGGTTGAGCCACATGATTGCCCCAGCTTACTGCTCATAGACAGTTTCCAGGCCACCAGAGGGAGGGGGAGCCCATAGCCCAGCAGTATTGCTGACTTGAGGAGACAAATATTAGATTCAGGAAGGCCAAGGTAGCTAAAATTTATAGGGCAGAAAACCAAAAAAGGAGAAGCTGCACATTATAGAGAACTCTGGATATATGCAGAGGGGTCTCCTTGAGTTATTGCCAGAATATTAATTTGCACTGGCTTGAAAGGAAACAAACTGGAAATAAATTGAGAAAAATAACCTCCAAAAAAGGGTAGGTAAAACAATTTCCAGAGTAAACATATGGCTGGAAAGTGTTCCTGTTTCTTTCAGTCAGATTGAAATAACTTTTAATACATGCAGCTTTAGGTAGAGACTTTAGAAGGGTATCATCTTAATACTGAGGATGAATTCACCCTATACTAAAGGGTGGGGAGGAGGATATTTGAAGGAATAGTGGTTGAAATTTTCCCCAATTTAATAAAAACTATAAACCCACAAATTCAAGAAGTTCAGTGAACACCAAGTAGAATAAACCAAAAGGCAACCACACCAAGACACATTATAGTAAAACTGTTTTAAGACCAGTGAAAAAGGAAAATGTTAACAGCAGTCAGAGAAGAAAGACATATTAAATACAAAAGAGCAAAGATAAGGATTACATCAGATTGCTCACTAGAAACTATGCAATCATGAAGAAAATGAAGAAACATCTTCAGATTACTGAAAGATAAAAAAGGTCAACCTAGAATTCTTTACTCAGTAAAAATATGTTTCAGAGATAACATTTACAGAAAAACATTTTTCAGCCAAACAAAAGCTAAGACAATTTGTCATGAACAGACCTGAACTGCCAGAAATGTTGAAGAAATTTCTTCAGAAAGAAGAAAAAGTATGCTAGATGGAAGGTTTTGGATTTATAGAAAGGAATTAAGAGCAGTAGAAATGGGAAATGTGTGGAAGGACCTTTTTTCTTATTTTTAATTTCTTTAAAATATTAGAACTAAATTTTTAATTAAAATTTTTGATAAAAATTTAAATTTTCATTTAAAAATTACAGATTAAAATTTTGAAAAAATTTTAAGATTATTTAAGGCAAAATTAATAAAAATGTATTGTGGGGTTTATAACATGTAAAAGTTCCGTGGAAATGGCGGAGTGACTGGGGAAATGGAGGTAACTGTTGTCAGGTTTTATACTATAGATGCAATGGCATAATTTTATTTGAAGGTAGACTGTGTGTGATGGCTAAATTCATGCCAACTTCACAAGGCTATGGCGTCCAGTGTATAGTCAAACATTTATCTAGATGTTGTTGTGAAGATATTTTGTAGATGTGATTAACATCTACAATCAGTTACTTTCCTTTTAAGTAAAGTAAATTGCCCTCAATAATGTGGGTAGACCTCATCCAATCAATTGAAGGCCTTATGAGCAAAAACCTGAGGTTTCCCAGAGAAGAAGAAATTCTGCCCAAGACTACAACAATTCATGTCTGAATTTCCAGCCTGCTAGCCTCACCTAGATTTCAGACTCTAGACCATAGCATCAACTCTTGCTTGAAATTCTAGCCTGCTGGCCTGCCCTACAAATTTCATACTTGCTGCCCCCAAAATTGCATGAACCAATTCCTTAAAATAAATCTCTCTGTCTATACACACACATGCACACACATATCCTATTGGTTGTGTTTCTCTGGGAACCCTGCCAATGAATATTTTGGTACCAAGAGTAGTTCTAGAAAAACAGAATCATGAGCATGAATTTTCTGAATTGGTACTATGATGTCAATAATTGGTTCCCTAATGTGATTAGATTTTAAAGCACTAATGACTCTATCTTCAGTGGTAGAGAGGTCACTGATAGTCCATGGGATGATGTGGCAATAGAGTTATGCCAAATATAACCACTGGATACTCCTAATCAAAACTTTATAAGAAGCACATTCTGGTAATCATGTACTTGATACCTTAGAACATTTTTTGTCAAACTAACAAGTATAATGAGACTGGCAGTGTTTTTGTCTGCTAGGCTGCCAGAATGCAATGTACCAGAAGTGTGTTGGCTTTTACAATGGGGATTTATTAGCTTACAAGCTCACAGTTCTGAGGCTATGAAAATGTGCAAATCAAGGAATCATCAGGTGATGCTTTCTCCTTGAAGACCAGCTGCTGGACTCCTCTGTCACATAGCAAGGCACATGATGGCATATGCTGGTCTCTCTTCTCTTACAGAAGCTGGTTGTTACTTCCAGCTTCTGGCTCCTGTGGTTTCCTTTCTCAGCTTCTATGACTTTCTCTTTCTTTGTCAGAATTTCATTCTCTTATGAAGGACTCCAATAAGAGGATAAAGACCCACCCTAGGCCACACCTGTAACTTAATAAAAATGTCCTACTACAACAGGTTTATACTCACAGGAATGGATTAGCTTTAAGAACATGATTTTTCTGGGTCCATATAGCCTCAAACCATCACAGGCAGGTTTATCCTAATTGTGTTGGGAAAAGTAGAGAAGGAAAAAGATGAGCTCAAGACTTCAAATTCCAAACTCAAGCACTGCAATTGACCTGAAAGTTTCTATGTCTGCCTTGAAAGAAACCCTTATTTCCTGTAGCCACAGAGCAGACATTTCTGACAACCAACCCAGAGTTACTTCCTGCAAGATGCTGAATGACAACACAAATTGAATTCCCAAACTTACAGGTTGTCTGCTGTTAAAGTGAAGGCATTGATTGGGAAAGAATGGGGTGCTAAAAATTGGAAGATGCTGATGAAGCTGGGACACTGACCCTATATTTTACAGAATCTTCTTTGACAGTAGAAGCAGCCATTGTACCTTCATTTAAAGAGGTTAACTCTGCTTTGCCTAAGGAAACTGTGATGGCTTCCCCTGAGGTAGTTGCCTCTGTAATATTACTACTGATTCTCCTCAGAACCCACCACCACCACTCCTCTTTGCTTCGAGACCTATTAACTAGACTCAAGTCCCAGAAAGACCCAAAAGATGAGGCACAAAGTGTGACCCATGAGAAGGCAGACTACACTCCAAAACAACTGGATGATTTTTCCAATTTATACAGACAGAAATCTGGGGAATATTTGTGGGAATGGATATTAAGAGTATGGAACATAAAGGTGGAAGGAACAGAAAATTGGATTAGACCAAATTTCCTGATATGGGCCAAATGAAGCAGAGATTCTAGATTCAATGTTGTAGCTTGGGAGGGGGGCAGTAAGAAAGAACATGAACAACTTGTTGGTTGACTGATGCATGGACCAAAAGGTGGCCTACACCAAATACTGGTAAAATGCCAGATCTACCTTGGTATACGGTAGAAGTTACCCAAAAGCTTAGGGAGATTGGAATGTTAGAGTGGATTTATCCTGTAAGCCCTACTCACCCACACTGAGAGAGTCCAGAGGACACTTCTTTCACTATAACTCTAAGAAATAAATTTGAAGGGGAACTCCAGCATCCTTGAAGAGCTCTGTGGTCACTCTTCTCTGTAGGTCACATATTACTGTGGGAACTGCTGCCACTGCACTGGGATCCTCAAAGACAGTGGGGATGATCAGATACAAGTTGGCAAGAGCCAAGTGATGGCACTTAATTGTCAAATACAAGGTGAGTGTAGTCACCATACTGGGCAGTAAAGACAAAGCAGTAATCTGAATAGTCTGACTCACAGAGACCTATGGGGTTGTCTAATTTATCATGGAGTACCTAGAAATGAAACAGATGGGCAGTATAATAAATTCTTGCTTGATTGTATAAGCAGGAGTGCTGTAGGTCAAGTGACTAGAAGACTAACTTGAATCACCAAAACAGAGTCAAGTTCCCTCAGTTAAACCAGTTTACAAACCTAGAACCCCATGAATAAAGGAGAGACTGGGTCCTTTTGAAGGATCCTACTCTACTATAAAAAATGTATACTATTAATATTTTCCTCAGCCTTTTCTTAAGGGACCTATGTCCTCTTACCAGAGTGACTGTGAATTGGGGGAAATAAATTAATCAAGTTTTTCAGGGAGACTGGAAATTGGTTCAGAACTGGCACTAATTCCAGGAGATGCAAATATCACTGTGTTCCACTGGTCAGAGTAGGGGCTTGTGGAGATCAGGTGATCAGTGGAGTTTTAGCTCAATCCATAGCACAGTGGGTCCAGTGTGTCCTTGAACCCATCCTGTGGTTATTTCGCCAGATTAGGAATGCATAATTGGAATAGACATACTCAGCAACTGCCAGAATCCCCACACTGGTTCCCTGACCTGTGGAGTGAGAGCTATTATGATAGGAAAGGCCAAGTGGAAGCCACTAGAACTGACTTTACCTAGAAAAATAGTAAAACAAAAGCAATATCGTATCCCTGGAAGGGTTGCAGAGATCATGTCACCATTCAGGACTTGGAAGATGCAAGAGTAGTGATTCCCACCATATCCCCATTCAACTCACCAATTTTAGCCTGTGCAGGAAACAGATGTATCTTGGAGAATGACACTGAGTTATCATAAATTTAACCAGGTGGTAACTCCAATTGCAGCTGCTGTTTCAGATGTGGTTCTATTGCTTGAGTAAATACAGCCATTTAGCTGGCAAATGCTTTTTTCTTGATACCTTTTAATAAAGATCACCAGAAGCAGTTTTCTGTCAGTTGGCAAAGCCAGCAATGTACCTTCCCTGTGCTACCTCAGGAGTATCAACCCTTCAGCCTTATGTCATAATATACTCCACAGGGAACCTGATCACCTTTCCCTTCCACAGGATATCACACTGGTTCATTGTATTGATGTCATTATGCTGTTTGGGCCTAGTGAGCAGGACGTAGCAACAACTCTAGACTTATTGGTAAGACATTTATGTGTTAGAGGGTCCAATAAAAGTTCCAGAACTGGACTTTTGGGAAGATAGGGGATTAAAGAAGCAGAGAAATCACTTCTCTCCCAGAAAAAAATAGCTAGAGGACAGGTGGAGATTGTGTGGAGGGCTACTTTGGGGCTCAGGACACCAGGGGAAGGTGAAACACCACCCAGAAGAGAGAAGGGTGAAGGAAAGGAGTCTCAGCTGCCTGAAAAATCCCATGAGTTAAGCTGCAGAAGCAGCAGCTGGTACCCATCCTCCGATCTAAGGAGCAAACAGCAGTCTGTGGACTGCAATGGCTGTAGACTTCAGTATCTGTGGACTGAGGGATTTGCAGGGACCCTCTTCCCCCCAAAAAGGGGAGAGGGAGGGACACAGCCTACAGCAAATTCAGATTTTGGCCAGCGAACTTGGTCTGCTGCACTGGAGGGGTCTCACACTTCCATGACAGGTGGGATCGAGGCATTGTTTGCACTGAGAGCAGGCAGGGAGCTAAAGATAATTTGCCCTCTCAAATACCACCCCACCCCACACACACCCCACCCCCACCCCCATCTGGGCTGGTTGCTGAGGAGGCAGAAGGAAGGAGGGTGTGGCCAGCCAAAGGGGAAGAACAGATTCTGAGAAATTTTGTGAGGCTTGGCCAGCCCTGAGGACATTGCTTCTGCAATACCCATCACAGAATTACACCGAATGCATTCCCCACCCCCAGCACCTGGGGTCTGAGCTGAGAGGTCTACCAAAAAGCGCCTACTGCTAGCAGACAAGAAAAGTACACAAAAAAGGGGAAAATAATAAGAGGCAATCAGTAGTGTATAGAAACGCTATTGATTTTTGCATATTAATCTTGTATCTTCCCACTTTGCTGAACTTATCTATTAGTTCTAGTAACTTTGTTGTCAACTTTTTCAGGAGATTCTAGATATAGGATCCTATCATCAGCAAATAGTGAAAGTTTTACTTCTTCCTTTTCCTACTTGGGTGCATTTTATTTCTTTACCTAGCCTAATTGCTCAATATTGAACTTCTAGCACAATATTGAATAGCACTGGTGACAGTGGGCATCCTTGTCTTCTTTCTGATCTCAGCGGGAAAGCTTTCAGTCTTTCACCATTGAGTATAATGCTAGCTGTAGGTTTTTCATGTATGCACTTTACCATATTGAGAAAGCTTCCTCTATCCCTATCTTTTGGAGTTTTATTTCAGTCAAGAAAGAGTGATGTATTTTGTCAAATGCCTTTTCTGCATGAATTGAGAGGATCATATGATTTTTTTTCTTCAATTTATCAATGTGGTTTATTACACTAATTGATTTTTTTGTGTTGAGCCACCTTTGCATACCTGGGATAAAACCTACTTGATCGTGGTGTATAATTCTTCTAATGTGCTTTTGGATTCTGTTTGCAAGTATTTTGTTGATGGAGGGACATTCTGTGTTCATGGATGGGAAGACTGAATATCGTTATCGATAAGATGTCAATTCTGCCCAAACTCATTTACAGATTCAATGCAATCCCAATAGAAATCCCAACAGCCTTTTTTTGTAGAAATAGAAAAACCAATTATCAAATTTATTTGGAAGGGTAAGGGGCCCCAAATAGCCAAAAAGATCTTTTAAAAAAAGAAGAATGAAGTTGGGGGACTCTCACTTCTGTACTTTAAAGCATATTACTTAGCTGCAGTGGTAAAAACAACATGGTACTGGCATAAAGACAGACACATTGACCAATGGAACCAAATCGAGAACTCAGAAATAGACCCTCACATCTACAGTGAAGTGATTTTTAAAAAGATAGTCAAGCCCAACCAGCTGGACCAGAACAGACTATTCAACAAATGGTGTAAGGAGAACTGGATAGCCATATTCAAAAAAAAGAAAGAAGACCCATCTTACACCATATACAAAAATTAACTCAAAAAGTATCAAGGGCCTAAATATAAAAGCAACAACCATAAACTTCTAGAAGAAAATGTAGGAAAATATCTTCAAGATCTTGTGGTAGGGAAGTGGATGTGGCTCAAGGAACTGGTGTCTCCTAAAGAAGACGGGCAGGATAGTGAGCTGACACAACGGGCTGGTGTGGCGAGGTGACGCAACAAGATGACGCAACAAGAAACAAAAGGAGGAAAACATAATGGGAGACACAACAATGCAGAGAGCAGAGGTGGCTCAAGCGATTAGGCGCCTCCCTCCCACATGGGAAGTCCTGGGTTTGGTTCCCGGTGCCTCCTAAAAAAGAAGACCAGCACACAACAAACAGATACAGCAAATGCAAACAATGAAGGGGTGGGGAGAAATAAATAAATAAATAAAATCTTTTTTAAAAAAGGATCTTGTGGTAGGCAGTAGTTTCTTAAACCTTACACCCAAAGCAAGAGCAACAAAAGAAAAAATAGACAAATGGGACCTCCTCAAAATTAAACACTTTTGTATCTCAAAAGACTTTGTCAAAAGGGTGAAAAGGCAGCCAACTCAATGGGAGAAAATATTTGGCAATTACATATTTGATAAGGGTTTAATATCCAAGATATACAAAGAGATCATACAGCTCAACAATAAAGAGGCAAATTACCCAATTAAAAAATGGGCAAAAGACTTGAAAAGACAATTGTCCATAGAAGGAATACAAATGGTGAAGAAACACATGAAAATATGTTCAACATCACTAGTGATGAGGGAAATGCAAATCAAAACTACAATGAGATATCATTTCACACCTATTAGAATGGCCAGTATTAAAAAGCAGAGAACTACAAGTGTTGGAGAGAATGTGGAGAGACAGGAACATTTATTCACTATTGGTGGGAATGTAGAATGTACAGCCTCTATGAAGGACCGTTTGGCAGTCCCTAAAGAAGTTGAATATAGACTTGCCATGTGACCAGGCAATACCATTACTAGGTATATACCCAGAAGAACTGGGAGCAGAGACATGAACAGACATCTGCACACCAATGTTCACAGCAGCATTATTCATGATTGCCAAAAGTTGCAAACAACCCAGATGTCCATCAACCGATGAATGGATAAATAAACTGTGGTGTATACACATGGTGGAATATTATGCAGTGGTAAGAAGAAATAAAGTCATGAACCATATGACAACATGGATGAACCTGAAGGACATTATGTTGAGTGAAGCAAGCCAGACACAAAAGGACAAATGCTATATGATTGCGCTATTATGAACTAAATATATTGTGTAAACTCATGGAGTTAATAATTAGAATATAGATCACCAGAAAATAGAGGGAGGGTAGAGAATGGAAAGCTGAGTATTAATCTGTGCAGAATTGTTGAAAAGGTTGTTTGTAAATCTTTGGAAGTGAATAGAAATGGTGAAAGCATATCATGGTATTTGTAACTAGCAGAGCTATTATATGAGTATGACAGTGGTGAAAGGGAAAGTCTAAGGTCATGTATATTACTAGAAGGAAAGCTAAAAACTAACATAGGACTGTATAATTAGTAAAACTTCATGTAAAACATGAATATGGGTGATACTGCATATATAAGACTGTTTTTACAAAATATAAGTACAAATATACTGAAGAGAAGGAAAAAGAATAGCAGCTATGTACGGCAGGGGAAGCACAGAGAGATTGGGAGGTGATGAGCTTTGTTTATTATTATTATTATTATTATTATTATTATTATTATTGGAATAATGAAAGTGCTCTAAGAATGATTGAAGTGATGAATGCACAAATATGTGATTACACTGAATAACATTGATTTTACACTTTGAATGGATTTATACTCTATTAATATGTATCAATAAAATTGATTTGTTTAAAAAAAAAAAAAAAAGACAGATGCCTTTACTGCCCCCCTCTCCAAGGCCCTTGGAAACTGCCTTGCACCCCATTACTGGGTCCTTAGCCCTTGTTTGGGTAGTTAAACAGGGACAATCCTAAATATCTAGAACAAGTTGAACCAAGAGTTAAAGAACAGTGGTAGCACACAGCTACTTAAAAGTAAATCCCTAGGCAAGAGAGAGAAACTGAACATCAGAGTAAACTCAGCATCAGAATCAAATGCCTAAACTTCAGCAAAAAATTACATGCCCTATTAAGAAAAAGGAATATATGACTCAGCTAAGGAGCAAATCAAAGCCCAAGATGAGACACAGGACTTGAAACAGCTAATTAATGAGGTTTATACAAATCTCCAAACTGAAATCATAGAGTTGAAGGACAATATGGCTAAAGAAATAAAAGACATTAAGAAGACATTGGGGGAGGTGGATGTGGCTCAAATGATTGGGCTACCGTCTACCATATGGAAGTTCCAGGATTCGATTCCAGGGACCTCCTGGTGAAGGGTAGGCTAGCCTGCACAGCAAGCTGGCCTGAATGGAGAGTTGGCCCACACAGAGTGCTGGCCCACACAGAGTGCTGGTGCAGCAGGATGACGCGATGGGAGGAGATACAGAGGAGAGACGGTAAGGGACGCAGCAGACCACGGAGCTGATGTGGCACAAGAGATTGAGTGCCTCTCTCCCCCTCCAGAAGGTCCCAGGATCAGTTCTCAGTGCTGCCTAGGGGGCGGACAAGCAGACATAGAAGAACACACAGAGAGCAGACAGCAAGTGCAAAACAATGAGGGGGTGGGGGTGGGATAAAGAAATAAATCTTAAAAAAAAAAAAAGAAGAAGAAGACATTGGGTGAGCACAAAGAACAATTTTTTGAAATCTTGGATAGAAGAATAACAGAGCTTATGGGAATGAAAGACACAATATGTGAGATTAAAAATACAACATAGGCATGCAACAGCAGATTTGAAATCATTGAAGAAAGAATCAGCGACACAAAGGAAAGAACAACTGAAATTGAAAAGACAGAAGAACAAACAGAGAAAAGAATGGAAAAAATTTGAGCAGGAGTTTAAGGAGTTGAATGATAGCACAAAAGTGCACCAAGATACATGTTATGGGAGTTCCAGAAGAAGAAGAGAAGGGAAAGGGGACAGAAAGAGTATTTGAGGAAATAATGGCTGAAAATTTCCCAACTCTCATGAATGACATGAATGTATCTGTCCAAGAAGCACAGCGTACTCCACTAGAATAAATCCACATAGACATACCCCAAGACACATAATACTTAGGATGCCAAATGCCAAAGATAAAGAGAAAATTCTGAAAGCAGCAAGAGAACAATGAATTATCACATACAAGGGGCACCCAATGAGACTTAGTGCAGATTTCTCTTCAGAAACCATGGAGGCTAGAAGGCATTGGTATGATATAATTAAGATACTGAAAGAGAAAAACTGCCAGCCAAGAATTCTTTATCTGGCAAACCTGTCCTTCAACTATGATGATGAGTTTTAAATACTCACAGATAAACAGAAACTAAGAGAGTTCATAAACAAGAATCCACCTCTGCAGGAAACACTAAAAAGAATTCTGCAGCCAGAAAAGAAAAGAGAAAGAGAGGCTTGGAGGAGAGTGTAGAAGTGAACACTATAAGAAAGGGTAACTAAAAAGGTAAAATGATAGACAAAAATAAGATGACATCTGAAAGCCAAAGGGTAAAATGGTTGAAGTAAGTAATACCTTTACAGTAATAACATTGAATGTTAATGGATTAAACTCACCAATCAAAAGGACAGAATGGATAAGAAAACATGAGCCATATATATGCTGTCTGCAGGACACTCACCTTACACCCAAGGATGCAAATAGACTGAAAGTGAAAGGTTGAAAAAAAGATATTTCACACAAAAAGAGAGCAGGGGTAGGCACACTGGTGTCAGATAAAACAGACTTTAAGTGCAAAAAAATGATAAGAGATGCAGAAAGCCATTATATATTTATAACAGGGACAATCCACCAGGAAGGAGTAATAGTCATAAATATCCATGCAGCGATCCAGGGTGCCCCATAATACAAGAGGCAAACTCTGGCAAAACTGAAAGGAGAAATAGATATCTCTACAATAATAGTTGGAGACTTCAACACGCCACTCATCAATAAATAGAACAACTAGACAGGGGATCAACAAGGAAACAGAGAACTTGAACAATATGATAAGTGAGCTGGACCTGACAGACATGTACAGAACATTGCACCCCAAATCAGCAGGTTATACATGTTTCATGATCACGGGCTCATAGATCTTTCTCCAGGATAGACCACAACACAGCTGTCAATAAATTTTAAAAGATTGAAATTATATAAAGCACTTTCTCTGATAATAATGGAATGAAGTTGGAGATCAATAATAGGCAGGAAAAGGAGAAATGTGCAAGTGGCAGTTTGATATTATTTATGAATTCCAAAAAAGAAATATAGATTATGTTTGTAAACTAGTCTGTTCCTCTGGCATGATAATCTTTTGATTGTATTAGATTCAGCTGAGATATCTGATTAAATTATGCTAAGATTAGGGCTTTGATCCAACCACGTCATTTGAGTGCAACCCAGTATTGAGTCCCAGCCCCCTTGGGCTGATAAAACAGACTCTCACATGGAAGTGGACACAGAGAAGGAGAACACAGAGGAAGAAAGACAGTTCATTGGACACGGCAGAGGTGCCAGAAGAGAGATGAGCCTGATAGTCTACAGCTGACCTTGTGAAAAGACCTGAGCATCTGAGCCTGGAAAGAGCCCCGGGAAGAGAGATGAGCCTTTTCCCAGCCTACAGCTGAGATTGGAATAAGCTGGGACCAAGGAGCCTTAAGAGGGAAGAGGAAGGCTGAAGCCTTGCAGACATCACCCGCCATCTTGCTCCAATACATGGCTAATGACTTTGAGTGAGAAGGTACCTCTATGATACCTTGAGGCCTTGTGACTGTAAGCTTCTACCCCAAATAAATGCCCTTTATAAAAGCCAACAGAATAAGAAAAAAATAAAATAAAATAAAAAATAAAAAAAAGCCAACAGAGTTATAGTACTTTGCATCAGCACCCCTTTGGTGGAGACTAAACAACACGCTCCTAAGCAATCAGTGGGTCAAAGAAGAAATTGCAAGAGAAATTAGTAGATATCTCAAGATGAATGAAAACAAGAATACAACTTAGCAAAACTTATGAGATACAGTGAAGTCAGTGCTGAGGGGTAAATTTATAGCCTTAAATGGCTGTATTACAAAAGAAGGAGCTAAAATCAAAGATCTAACTGAACAACTAGAGAAACTAGAAAAAGTTTCTAGCAAATGAATCCCAAAGGAATCAGAAAGAAAAAAAATAACAAGATTAGAGCAGAAATAAATGAAATTGGGAACAAAAAACAATAGAGAAAATCAACAAAACCAAAAGCTGGTTCTTTGAGAAAATCAATAAAACCAACAAACCCTTAGCAAAACTAACTAAGAAAAAAAGAGAAGATGCAAATAAATAAAATCAGGAATGAAAGGGGGCCTATTAAAACTGACCCCACAGAAATAAAAAGGATCATAAGAGGGTATTATGAGAACCTGTATGCCAACGAATTAGACAACCTAGATGAAATGGACAAATTCCTAGAAATGTACAAGCAACCTACACTGACTATACAAAAAATACAGGAACTCAACAAAACAATCATATATAAAGAGAATGAATCAGTCATCAAAAATCTTCCAACAAAGAAATGTCCAGGACCAGATGGCTTCATATGTGAATTCTACCAAACATTTCGAGAAGAATTAATACCAAACCTGTTTAAACTCTATCAAGGGGGGCGGATGTGGCTCAAATGGTTGGGTGTCTGTCTGCCATATGGATGCACCTGGGTTCTATCCCCGGGTGATGACCTAACAAGAGAGAGACACAGGGGACAGCCAAGACAAGATGTGCCAAAAACCAGGAACCAAGGTGGTGCAGGTGGCAGAATGCCTTTCTCCCGTATCGGAGGTCCCCAGGATCGAATCCTGGTGAAGGCTGGAGGAGAAGGATGAGAAGAGAGGGCAGGAGACAGATATAGAGAGTTGCCCAGCGAATGGACAAGGAACAGCAAACGGGGGGCAGGGGGCGGGGGGATGGGCGGTTAAAATGGATTAAGTGAGTAAATAAATAAATCTTTAAAAATAAATAAATAAACTCTATCAAAAAGCTGAAGAGGAGGGAAAATTACCCAAGACATTTTATGAAGCCAACATCACCCTAATACCAAAGCCAGATAAAGATACTACAAGGAAAGAAAATTACAGACCAATCTCTCTAATGAACATAGATGCAAAAATTCTAACAAAATGCTTGCAAATTGAATCCAACAGCATATCAAAAGAATTATACACCATGATCAAGTGGGGTTTTTCCCCCTGTATGCAAAGATGGTTCAACATAAGAAAATCAATTAACGTAATATACCACATTAACCAATTGAAAGGGGAAAAAAAAACATAATCATCTTGATTGATGCAGAAAAGGCATTTGACAAAAATCCAGCATCCTTTCTTGATAAAAAACACTTTGAAAGATAGGTATATTAATAGAAGGAAGGTCCCTCAACATAATAAAGGACATATGTGAAAATCCCACAGCCAACATCATACTCAATAGGGAGAGGTAGAAAACTACAAAACACAGTAGGATTGTGTGTCACCCTGGCTGGTTCCTTCCCCACCTTTCCCAGCTCTCTCTCCATTTCTTTTTTTTTTTTTTTTTCTTCCTTTTTTCAGGCAGTACCAGGGATTGAACCCTGGACTTTTTACATGCAAAACAGGTGCTCAACCATTGAGTTACACCTGCTCCACTCTCCATTTCATTTTGAAATAATTTCACATTTACAAAAAAGTGGCAAGAATAGTACTGAGAATTTCCCTTTATCCAGATTTACCAATTTTGAGTATTTTGACACATTTAACATTTTGTCCCCTGTATTAATTTCCTAAGGTCCCCATAACAAATTACGACAAACTTGGTGGGTTAAAAGAAGAGAGGTTTATTCTTTCACAGTTGTGTGCCCCCTCTGAAGGCTCTAGGGGAGAATTCATTCCTTGCCTCTCCCAGCATCTGGTGTCCCCAGGCATTCTTGAGCTTCTGGGCTACATCACTCCAAGCTCAGTCCCAGTGACCACATTACCTCCTCTTTTGTGTGTCTTCTCTTTAGAAGGATAGTCGTTATGGAATCCAGGGCCCACTGGATTATCCAGGATTATCTCCCCATTTCAAGATCCTTAATCACATCTGCAAAGACTTTTTTCCAAATAACTTAGGGTTCACAAGTTCCAGAGATGTGGTGTGAATATCTCTTGGAGGAGCACTTTTCAGACTTCCACAATTCCCCCACACCCCACGCAAATTCTTTTCTTTTTTGAACCAGTCGAGAAGAGATAGCAGTATATCATGACCGTTTACATCTTAATAATGCAGTGTGTGTTTCCTAGGAACAAAAATACTCATGCATACAGTCTCTTAGCTTCCTGTTTTTGATATGCTACCTACACCCTTTAGCGTGCTTGGCATCCTCCCAGCCATAGACCCTCTGTTGTACCCTTTCTAGAGGAAAAATCTGAAATTTTCTGCCTCTGTTGGGTAAGGGACAGGTGGCTGCTGGTGTGGAGCTGGGGAGGGGGTTAGAGATTTCACTAGTTCACACACAGCCTTTACCTACTCCACCTTGTTTTAACCATGCCCTTTACCCCAAATTCCAGAGGTATCTGATGCTGCCTGTTTTTCCATGCTTTTTAAGATTCTTCAGTGTGATTTGGATCACTTCTCAGCTCCCTCCACTGCAGACTTAGGAATCCAGCTTCCTGAGCTTCTCTAAGGCAGAACCACTGGTGCATCTGGTTTCCAGTTGCCCAAATTTTTGTCTCCTTTACTATTTTCTCTATCATTGTTATCTTTTGTCTTTTTTAAAAAGCATCCTCAGGGAGCTGATGTGGCTCAGTGGTTAAGTGCTGGCTTCCTACATACAAGGTCCCAGGTTCAATACCTGGCCCCAGCACCTAAAAAAAAAAAAAAAAAAAAAAAAAAAGCATCCTCTATTCTAGTTTTAGTAAGTTTCAGGAGGGAAAATATAGGATGCATGTGTTTAATCTACTTTATTAACCCTTTCTTTTTTTATAACTTTAGATCTACCACATTACAGAGTTCTCAACAACTGCCAACTCTCCTCGTCACATGGGATAGAGACCGAGGATCTCTACAAAGCAACCGTAGAGTGCAAGAAGAGGGGACTTCTTTGATTCTTCAGAATGTTGGACGACAGTCAGGCCAAGACAAGAAGATTTTGGTGGAAGGAGGATAATTACTATATTTTCTTAATACGATGAAGCTTCTTTTTGGAAAATTTGTAAATTCAATGGTGTGGTCTTTACTGTTTTTCTTTCTCTCTTTCTTTTTCTTTCTTTTTTCCTCCCTCCCCCCTTCTTTTCCTTTCTTTCTCAAAAAGCTTAAAGGTTTAAATCAATAATTCATCTTTTATTTTTTTGAGGTACTGGGGGCTGGGGATTGAACCGAGGACCTGGTGCTCAACCACTGAGCCACATCGGCTTCCCTGAGTTGGTTTTTTCATTTGTTTTGCCCGTTGTTTGTTTTTTTTTCAGGAGGCACCAGAACCGAACCCGGGACTTCCCATGTGGAAGGTGGGTGCTCAACCGCTTGAGCCACATCCACTCCCAGTCAATGATGCATCTTGAAATCAGTAGGCTTTAAATCTAGGCCGTGTGGTCATTCATTCATGGTGATTTCCAAAATCGGTATCTTATTTGAAGGAACACTACATTGTAACAAAACAACTGGGTAGATTCCAAATTCTACTCTAAAGTGAGAGAGAGAGAGAAACAGATTGTTTTAGTGTATGGTCAATGATCACAAAGCCAGCAACTGATCTGTGATATAGCTCAAGGTCATGAAAGTGGTCAGGTATAAAAGCCAAGAAGAAAGGTGACTGTCAGCTGTGTGCTCTCTGACAAAATCATCCTCAGTCATAAATCTAGGATTTGTTTTCTTAGGCAGTATCAGGCATGAATTAGGAAAGAAGAAACAAAGAAGTTTAAAGAATTTAGCAAGCATCCCTTGACCCACCATCCAAAATTAATACTTTTTAACCTTTAGTCATATTTGCTGCAAAGCTTTTTTTTTATTTAAATAAAAGGGATAAACACCAGAGTCAGAGTTTTCAACTATAGAATTTTTTGTTTGTTTGTTTGTTTGTTTGTTTTTTGAGGTACCAGGGGCCAGGGATTGAACCTCAGGCCGGCACTCAACCACTGAGCCGCATCAGCTCCTGAGTTGTTCTTTTGTTTTTTTTTGTTTGCTGTTGTTTGTTTTTAGGAGGCACCAGGAATTGAACCGGGACCCCTCGTGTGGGAGGCAGGCGCTCAACGGATCCCCCATAGATTCCTCATCCCCACCCCCAGATGGCTCCCTCGTCTATTTGCTTGTTCCTTTTGCTTGTTGTCTGTTTGTTTCTTCTTTAGGAGGTACTGGGAACCAAACCGGGACCTCTCATGTGGGAGGCGGGTGCCCAACTGCTTAAGTCACATTCGCTCCCTGCTCATTTGTTTTGTTTTGTTTTTGCTCACTGTCTGCTACTGTCTTGCTCGTTGTTTGTCTTCTTTAAGAGGCACCGGGAACCGAACCTGGGACTTCCCATGTGGGAGGCGGGCACCCAACTGCCTGAGTCACATCTGCTCCCACTCCCATAGATTTTTTTATTATTTTTTTTTTTATTAAGAACCTTTTATTCAACAAACAGTGCAATGGAAAATGGAGATACAATAGTAAACAAAATAGACTCAATTGTGTGCAAATTTTTATGCATGCCCCTCTTTCATAATTTGTCAATGTGTATTATTGTGAGCTTGCAAGTTTCTTGGAGGAAATGAGTTTTCATGAGATTTTAATTGAGTTTCTCACTGTTCATTCAACAAGATGTGTTTAACATCTACTATGTGAAATGAATGAAAGTAACTATTTAACACCTTATGTACTATAAAGGAAGACAGTAATATTTATTTTTGTATTCACTATGTTCTGATCACTGAGAAGCTCCTCCCTCAGAGAGGAGCCAAGATAAACAAAATTAAGTAAATGAGAACAACAGAGAATACAATGCTACATTTTTATACCTTAGATGTCAAGAATCAGTTTCCACATTACTCTATTTGGTCCTGACCAAATGCTGTGAGGGAGACAATGTATCATCTCTATTTTCAGATAAGGGAACATCAGATCCATAAGAGTGAGTGGTTTGGCGGAAGTTGCCAAATAAGTAGACAGCAGGACCTGGGTTTGACTAAAGGCCAGATCATTCTTAATCCATTGATCTCCTCTCTAAAGTTGAGAAGAGTAAGAAAAGGAGAAAAGTGGACAGAATGGAAGTGAATAATGAAATTTACAAAATATATGACTTAGGAGTATTTAGGGAGTCCTGTGAAATAACAAAGTAATTCATGTTCTTTACAAGAAGCATTAAACTTTCTTTTGCTAATTGTACAGATGAAAAGATATGGGAAAGTTCAACACCAGTTTTACAGAGGGCTTCGTTTTGGTGGGCTTCTCAGTTTGGCCTCAACTAAAATTCATCTTTTTTGTCCCATAGATTTTTAAAACTTAAATTTTGAAATAAGTTCAAGCTTGTAAGAAAGTTACAAGAATAATCCAAGAAATCTTATGTACCTTTTACCCAGATTCAAATATTTTAAATATTTTGTCACATTTGTCTTATTCCCTATGTCTCTGTGTATGTTTTGTATTAAATTATGTCTTTTTATGTTAAATTATATTTAAATATACATATACAAATACATAATTATTATTATGGTCATTTTCATGTTGCTTTCTAACCTCCTTATGGGAATGTATATTCCACACATCATGCCTCTTACTTCAGAATGTTTTTCCTAATAACAAAGATATTTTCTTATGTAACCATCATATGGTTACCCCATCTGTAATCCATATTCTAATGTTGTTAATTGTCCCAAAATTGTTCTTTAAGACTTTTTTTTTTTTTTCTCTCTCCAATACAGTATCCAGTCCAAGATCATATATTATACAATTCTTTAGTATGTGAATTCCATTTGCTCCTCTTTGGCAAAGTGTTTTTTTAAGCAACTTTATTGAGATACAAGTCACGTAGCATGCAGTTCATTAACTTAAAGTGTACAATTCAGTGATTTTTAGTATATTCACAAGGTTATACAGCCATCCAGCAATTCAACTTTATAGCATTTTCAGCACTCCTTAAAAACTCTGTGACCTTCAGCTGCCACTCTTGATCATCCCCCATCCCCACTACTCATGCCAGCCCTAAGGAAGCACTAATCTATCTTCTGTCTCTGAATTTGCCTATTCTGTTCATTTACTATAAATAGAATTATATAATATATGATCTTTTGTGACTGACTACTTTCACTTAGCATAATATTTTCAAAGTTCCTCCATGTTGTAGTATGTACCTGAACTTGATTTCTTTTTGTGGTTGACTAATATTCCATGGTATGAATATACCATATATTATTTATCCACTTCATCAGTTGATGAACATTTGGGCTATTTGTACTCCTTTGATTGTTATGAATAATGCGGCTGTAAACATTGATAGACAAGTTTTTGTATAATCATATGTTTTCATTTCTCTTATATACCTAGGAGTGGAATTGTTAGTTCATAGGTAACTCTATTTTTACATTTTTGAGGAATTGCCAAACTGTTTTTCACAGTATCTGTACCATTTTACACTCCCACTAGCAGCATTTGAGGGTTGTAATTTCTCTACATCCCCAGCAAAGCTTGTATTATCTATCTTTTTTTTTATTGAAGTATATCACTCATACATAAACATACACAAACAAAAAGTGTATAGTAATAGTTGTGAACTTACAAAACAAACATACATAACATCATACAGGGACATCATACCTCACCCTACCACCAATACCTTGCATTGTTGTGAAACATTTTTAACTAATGATTAAAGAGCATCCTCAAAATATTACTACTAACCAAAGTATATTTCCCCAACCCACCCTATTATTATTTTTTCATATCATTTTTACATGAACATACATAAACAATAAGTGGATAGTAAAAGTTGTGAACTTACAAAAAGCAAACATCATGAAGGGGTCCCATACATCAACCCACTACCAACACCTTGCATTGTTGTGAGACATTTGTTACAAGTTATGAAAGAATATTGTTAAAATCTTATACTAACTACAGTCCTTATCTTACATTTGATGTATTTTCCCCCAACCCACCCTATTATTATTTTTCAAATATACTTTTATGACGGAAGTTGTAAACTTACAGAACAATCGTGCACATGTGCAGAATTCCCAAACAACACCCCTCTATCAACACACCACACCATGGTGGAATATTTGTTACAGATTATGAGATAATATCATCAGATTATTACCAGGTCCACAGCATATATTTGGCACACATTTTCCATACTCCCCCATTATCAACACAGTACATCATTGGCATAGATGCAAGAATATTAGATTATTACTGTTAACCACACTCCATAGGTCACTCCAGTTGCATTTTTCCCATGCTTCTCCACATTCCCACCACCCTGCAATACTGATATACATCTGCTCTAGCTCATAAAGGACACTCTTGCATCTGTACCATCAACCACAATTCTCATACACCTCTGGATTTACTGTGCTATTCAGTCCCTAGATTATTCTCTAGCTTCTGTTAATTGGCATTTACATCCCTAGACTATCATTTTCAGCCACATTCCCATTTATAAACCAGCTGTTACTCTCACTATACTGTGTTAACATCAACTCTGTACATTTCCACACTTTTACAGTAAAGTTAATTAAAACTTCTACATACATTAAACATCAGAAGTCCATCTCAGTCCTCCTCTTCTTTAAGAATCCATCACCTACCACCAGGTCTTGAAGATATTTTCCTACATTTTCTTCTAGAAGCTTTATGGTTCTTGCTTTTATATTTAGGTTTTTGATCCATTTTGAGTTAGTTTTTTTTTATAAGGTGTGAGATAGAGGTCCTCTTTCCTTCTTTTGTCTGTGGATATCCAGTTCTTTCAGCATTATTTGTTGAATGGACTGTTCTGCCTGAGCTGGGTGTGTTTGACAGGCTAGTAAAAAATCACTGGACCATAGAGGTGAGGGTCTGTTTCTAAACAATTCGGTTCCATTGGTCTATGTGTCTGTCTTTATGCCAGTACCATGCTGTTTTTACCACTGTACCTAGGTAATATGATTTAAAGTCCAGAAATGGGAGTCCTCCAACTTTGTTTTTCCTTTTTAAGATGTTTCTGGCTATTCAGGACCTCTTATCCTTCCAAATAAATTTGATACTCATGTTTTCTATTTATTTAAAAATGCTAGTGGAATTTTTATCGGGATTGCATTGAATCTATATATCAGTTTGAGTAGAATTGATATCTTAATGATATTTAGTCTTCTAATCTGTGAGCATGGAATGTTCTTCCAATTATTTAGTTCTTTTTAAATTTCTTTTAACAATGAGTGGTAGTTTTCTGAATACAAATGCTTTACATTGTTGATTAAGTTTATTACTGAATATTTGGGTTTTATCTGTCATATTTTCACCACTCTTTTGACACTTTTAGTTACTTTTATGATATAATCTTCATTTGTGGACGCTCTTCCAGGCCTTTCTCTTCTCTCTTTCCTTTTCAAGCTATAGCACAGCATTTAGTATTTCCTGCGAAGCTATTCTCTTGGTTACAAACTCTCTCAGTTTCTGATTATCTGTGTATATTCTAAACTCACCCTCATTTTTGAAAAACAATCTTGCCAGATATAAGATTCTTGGCTGGGAGTTTTTCTTTTGCAGTATCTTAAATATGTCAGACCACTGTCTTCTTGCCTTCATGGTTTCTGATGAGAAATCAGCACTTAATCTTATTGGATATCCCATATATGTTATGTATTGCTTTTCTCTTGCTGCTCTTAGAATTCTCTTTGTCTTTGGCATTTGACATTCTTATTAGTATGTGTCTTAGAGTTGGTCTATTCAGATTTATTCGGATGGAAGTATGTTGAGCTCCTTGGACATGGATATCTATGTCCTTCAATAGGTTTGGGAAATTTCCTACCATTATTTCTTCAAATATTCTTTCTGCCCCTTTTCCCTTCTGGGACACCTATAACACGTATGTTTGCACATCTCTTGCTGTCACTTAGTTCCTTGAGACCTTGTTCAATTTTTTCCCATTCTTTTCTTCGTCTGTTCTTTTGTATGTTCACTTTCAGAGGCCATTTCTTCAAGCTTACCAATCCTTTCTTCTGCGTCCTCAAATCTGCTATTATATGATTCCAGTCTATTTTTAATTTCATTTATTGTGCCTTTCATTCCCATAAGATCTCCTATTTTTCTAGGTATGCTTTTAAATTCTTCTTTGTGCTCATCCAATGTCTTCTTAATAGCCTTAATCTCTTTAGCCATCTCATTGAATTTTATTAAGGAGATTTGTTTGAAGATCTATGATTAGTTGTCTCAACTCTTTTATGTTATCTAGAGGCTTATCTTTTTCCTTTAACTGGGCCATATCTTCCTGTTTCTTGGTGTGGATTGTAATTTTTTGTTGGTGTCTTGGCATCTGCCTTACTAGAGTATTTATTCCGGGTACAGTTTCTCTCTTTAGTTTAGGGCTTTCTTGCCCTTTCTCCCTTGCTGTTTGTGTAGTAGGAGCCAAGTATGTAGTTGGTGCTGTAAGCTGTGGAGGCTTAAGCTGACCTCATTGTCCCAGGGACCGATGAAGCTTCTCCCAACTTCCTCCTTTCCCAGGGGTTGGGACAGAGCCACAGCCATTTTTAATAATCCAAGTCGTGCAAGCCGAGACTGTAGTTGCCCAGAGAGACTGATGAAGCTTCATGCCCCTTTCTCCCCTGCCTGAGGCAGGGATGGAGCTGCAGGTGTGAGCAGCAACCTATGCCGTCCTGGTCCAAAATGACCTCAGTTTCCCCAGTAGACTTCCGACTATTCAATCTGTGCCAGCTGAATGTACCTGCAGTTACCTGGAGAGGCTGGTGCAGGGCCTGCCAGCTTCCTCCCTGCTAGAGGTGGGGCTGAAGCCTAGGCTAGGGCTGCAGGCCTCTCTGGGTGAAAGAAACGATTCTCTACCGTCACTGTGATTTTCAGTCAGCCCAGCTTCCCCTCATGCTGGAGGCGGAGTCAGAATGGCGGCTACCAGCCTCCTTCCAACTCAGACAGGTTCAGAGTTCAGCTGTTCTTAGGATTATATTTTAGCCTGCCAAATTTACTAATCAGCAGCCGATATCAGTGGCCAACCGTCCCTTCCTCCCCTGTTTTTGGGAAATGGAGCTTCCAATTCCAGCCACAAAATAGCTCCTGAGGCAGCTTGTGCTGCCAAAGTACTATGATCACTGGCCTCCTCAGAGTAGCCTGTAGTTTCCCTGAGAGGCTGGCACAGGTCCCCCTAGTTTCCTCCCTGCCAGAGGTGGGGCTGGGGCTTATGCTAGAGCTGCAATCTGATATGGATGGAAAGAAGCCGGTCCCTGCCAGCACTGTGATTTTCAGTCAGCTCCGCTTCCCCTCATGCCAAGGGCGGGATCAAAATGGCGGCTAACAGCCTGTTTCGGATTTGGACAGGTTCAAACTTTAGCTGTTCTTAGGACTATACTTTAGCCCACTGAATTTACTAATCAGTAGCTGAATTTGGTGCCCAGCTGTCTCTTCCTCCCCCATTTTTGAGAAGTGGAGCTTCGAATTCCAGCTGTGGAACAACTCCCGAGGCGGCTTGTGCCTCCAGTGGAGGATGGGCACCGGCCTCGGGGCCGTGGAGGGCTCTTCTACTTACGAATCTTCTCTGCAGGTGGGCAGTCTCCTCCTTCCTTTCTTTCAAGGATGTTGCAAGATGCTCTTCTGGTGTCCTGGGGACCTCAAACAGGTGCTTTAGTTAGCTCTGGGTGATTACTAACTGTCCTGTAGCACAAGCTGACTCTAGGAGCTCCTTACTCTGCCGCCATCTTGCTGGTTCTTCCTGTCATTTTTATTATAGCCACCCTAGTAGATGTAAAGTAGAATCTCTTCACGGTTTTGATTTCTCTGATGACAAATGATGTCAAGTCTCTTTTTCATCTGCCTATTGACCAGTTGTATATCTTCTTTGGAGAAATGTCCATACAAGTCCTTTGTCCACTTTTAAATTGGGTTATATGTCCTTTGATTATTGAGTTGTAAGAATTATTTATTCATCCCAGATTCAGTCCCTTATCTTATATATTATTCGCAAATATTTTATTCCATGGATGGTATCATTTACAACATGAAAGTTTGGGGGAGGTGGTTTGTCATTGGGTTTTAAAACTTTTTTATTGCGGTACCATATATAAATACATCACAAATTTTCCCATTGTAAACTTTCACATACACAATCTAGTGATATTAATTACAATCACAATTTTGTGCTACTATCACCAATATCCATTACCAAAACTTTTATATCACTCCAAACAGAAACTCTATTCCCTTAAGCAATAACTCCCCACTCACTCCTCCCCCAGGAGCCCCTGGTAACCTATTAGCTACATTCTGTCTCTATAAATGGTGCTTATTCTATGTGTTTCATATAAGTAAATCATACATTATTTGTCCTTTTGTGTCTGACTGATTTCACTCAGCATGATAGCTTCACATTTCATCCATGTTGTATCAGAACTTCATTCCTTTTTTGGCTGTATAATATTCCATTGCATTTATATACAACTTTTAAAAATCCATTCATCCACTGGTGGGCACTTGGGTTGTTTATACCTTTTGGCTATTGTGAATAATGCTGCTATGAACATTGGTGTATAATGAATACTTATCTGTTTGAGTCTCTGTTTTCAGTTCCCTTGGGTATGTATCTAGAAGTGGAATTGCCAGATCACATGGTAATTCTATGTTTAACTTTCTGAGGAACTTACAGTTTTCCATAGCAGCCGCACCATTTTACATTTCCACTAACAATGTGCAAGGGTTCCTATTGTTCCACCTCTTTACCAACACTTGGTAATTTCTGTGTTTTAAATAATAGCCGTCCTGGAGCTGACATAGCTCAGTGGTTGACTGCATGCTTCACATGTACGACATCCTAAATTCAATCCCCGGTGCCTCCTAAAAAAAACAACTGTAATTTAAAGGGATAGGATGTAGCTCAAGTGGTTGAGTGCTTGCTTCCCACGTACAAGGTCCTGGGTTCAATCCCTGGTACCTCCTAAAAATAAAAAAATAAAAATAAAAGTAATAATAAATAATAGCCATCCTGGTGGGTATGAAGTTGTATCTCTTTGTAGTTTTAACTTCCCTAATGGCTATCAATGTTAAGCATCTTTTCATAGTCTTATTGTCCATATGTATATGTTCTTTGGAGCAATATCTATTCAAGCTCTTTGCCCATTTTTTCATTGGGTTGTTTGTCTCTTTGTTATTGGAATGTAGGAATTCTTTATGTATTCTGGATATTAACCCTTGTCTGATAAGTGATTTCTAAGTATTTTCTCCCATTCTGTAGGTTGACTTTTATCATTTTGTCGATAATGTCCTTTGTTGCCCAAAGATTTTAATTTTGATGAAGTCGAATTTATTTTTCTTTTGTTGCTTGTACTTTTGGTGTCACATCTAATTTTAATTTTTGAGTAGTCCAATTTATCTATTTTTTATTTCATGATGTGTTTTTAATATTGTAGCTAAGAAACCATTGTCCAATCCAAGGTTATGAAGATTTACTCCTATGTTTTCTTCTAAGAGTTTATAGTTTCAGTTCTTACATGTAATTCTATTATCAATTTGAGTTATTTTTCAGTATCTTTTGCGCATAGATTTTCAGTTGTCCCAGCACCATTTATTGTAAAGACTATTTTCCCCCATTGAATTGTCTTGGCAGCCTTATTGAAGATCAATTACCATAAATAGAAGGGTTTATTTCTGGACTCTAAATTCTATTCCATTGATCTATATGTCTATCTATATGCTACTACCACACTGTTGATTATTATAGCTTTGTGGTGAGTTTCTAAGTTGATATATGTGAGTCCTTCAAATTTGTTCTTCTTTTTAAATATTGTTTTAGCTCTTTTTGGTCCTTTGATTTCCATAAGAATTATAGGGTCAATTTGTAAATTTCTGCCAAAAAAAAAAAAAAAATCAGCTGGGATGTTTATAGAGGATTGCATTGAATCTGTAGATCAATTTGGGGAGTACTGCCATCTTAAAAATATTATATCTTCTGATCCATGGACATGTGCTGTTTTTCCATTTATTTGGGTCTTATTTAACTTAATCTATAGTGTTTTATAGTTTTCAGAGTACACATTTTGCTCTTCTTTTGTTAAATTTATACCAGTCTTTTATTTTACTTTATTTTTTAGAAGGTACTGGGGATTGAACCTGGGATCGTATATGGGAAGCAGGTACTTAGCCACTGAGCTACATCCACTCCCCATTTTATTCTTTTTTTGATACTCTTATAAGTATAACTGTTTTCTTAATTTCATTTTCAGAATGTTCATTGTTAGTGTATAGAAATACAATTGTTTTTGTATATTGATCTTGCATCCTTATGTCCTGTAACCTTCTGGACTCATTTATTTGCTCTAATATATTTTTAGTGGAACCCTTAGAAGTTTCCAATCTTGATGCCTTTTGTTTCTTTTTTTGACTAATTACCCAGGCTATAATTACCAGTACAGTATTAAATAACAGTGGTGAATGCAGCCATTCTTGTCTTATTCCTGATCTTAGGGGGTGAAATCCAGTCTTTCACCATTATGTATGAGGTTGTGGGTTTTTCATAGATGCCATTTATCAGGTTGAGGAATTTCCTTTTCTGTTGCTGTTTTGTTGAGCTTTTTTATCATGAAAGCGTTGTTGGATTTTGTGAAATGTTTCTTCTGCATTTATTGAGATGATCATATGGTTTCTGTTCTTGATTCTATTATTTCTTGAACTGCATTAATTGATTTCCAGATGTTAAACCAATTTGACATTCCATTTGGTCATGGTGTATAATCTTTTTTATATGTTGCTGGATCTGTTTTGCCAGTATTTTGTTAAGAATTTTTGCATCTATATTCATAAAGTTTATTGGTCTGTAGTTTGCTTTGCTCATGATATCTTTTTCTGGATTTGGTAATACTGCCCTTATAGAATGAGTTTGGAAGTGTTCTGTCCTCTTCTGGGTTTTTTTGTTTGTTTGTTTGTTTTATTTGTTTGTTTGTTTTGTTTGTTTTATTGCACAACAATGCGTAATACTTTCTTTTTTTTCTAACTTTATTTTGTACATTTAATAATTGAAAATATAAATAATTAAAAACTAAGAAGTAAACACAGATGAATAAATATATACATTTCTCAATTAAATGTAATGGATACATATAAAAATTTTTTTAAATCAAACAATATGTTACACAATATATTTGGTTCATAGTAACGCATTCATACAGTATTTGTTCTTTTGTGTCTGGCTTGCTTCGTTCAACAGAATGTCCCCCAGGTTCATCCATGTTGTCATATGCTTTACGACTTCATTTCTTCTTACAGCTGCATAATATTCCATCGTGTGAATAGACCACAGTTTGTTTATCCATTCGTCTGTTGATGGACACCTGGGTTCTCTTCTGTTTTTATGAATAGTTTGTGAAGAATTGGTATTAATTCTGCTTTAAATGTTTGGCAGAATTCAATGCAGACATATGGGCTTGAGCTTTTCTTTGTGGGAAAAGTTTTTAAATTACCAATTCAATATCTTTACTTATTATGGCTGTATTCAGATTTTCTGTTTCTTTTTGAGTCAGTTTTGGTACCTTATTTCTTTCTAGGGATTTGCCCATTTTATCTGTAATCTAATTTGTTGGAATACAGTTGTTCATAGTACTCCCTTATAATCCTTGTTTTTTTCCCTTTAAAGCTGGAATTATGTCCCCTCTTTCACGTCTGATTTTAATAATTTGACTCTTCTCTAGTTTTTCCTCAGATAGTCTGGCTAAAGGCTCATTAATTTTGTTGATCTTTTTAATGAACCAACTTTTGGTTTGTTGATTTTCTCTATTGTTTTTCTATTCTTGTTTCATTTTTCACTCTAATCTTTGCTTGCTTTGGGTTTAGTTCTTCTTTTATTGGTTTCTTAATGTGGAAAGATAAATGATTGATTTGAGATCTTTATTTTTTTTTAATATAGATGTTTACTTGGTGGAGTTAATTTTGATCACCTGGTAGTAGTTTCACTACTATGGAGTTACTATTTTTCTCCTTGCGACTAATAAGCAACCTGTGGGGAGACACTTTAAACTCTTTTTGTCGTGGTTGTCTGGTGAGGTTATTTAAAGCCACAAGCTGCCATTTAAAAGTTTCCATCTGCTACCATATCTAGTGTTGGAGACCAAAAGACATTTTTCATCTTGGGAGTAACTTATTTTTTCCCCCCTGGGACACATCATTTGAGTGATTCCTCTTAATTAGGCACTTATTGTCCTAGATAAAAATGTTGCATGGCCATTTTTTCACAATTTGACAAAGACTGTCCCTCCCAATGCTAGAAAAGGGTACAGAAATTTTGCTTAGGGACCCAGATTCCTCCAGAGGATTATGGAATTGAGACCTCATGCATACATTCCTTCCCTCTTGAGGCATAACGTCATTAGAACATTTCAGATATATTGAGTAGTCCTCTTGGTGTCAGAAGATCCCGAGGGCCCCCAGGCAGTCACTCATTACAAGGGAAGGGGAATACAAGCCATAAATACAGACTAGATCATCAGGGTGGCAGTGTAACCAGGGGCAGTGTCCCTTGGGGGAGACCGGACACCCTTCCTCACCCGTGCATCCAGGCCCTGTGGGTGAGTTTCAGGACCTAAGGTAGAGTGTTTGAATAGGGACTAAAGAGCCTCCACCCGGGAACCCCAGCCAGGGAATGGGCTCTGCAATAATGGAAATGGGATTCACTAGATCAGGGTCTCCATTTCTCTCTCCAATAAGTTGGATTACTGTGAATATTAAAGGTATGTGACAATTTGTGCACCAAACTGGTGATGCCAGTCATTCCAGTTACACTTTTTTTTTTTTAATGTGGCTACTTTAGTTGATTTACTTTTATGCCATGTGGCACACCCGGGGGGGGGGAAAGCTTCTTAAGATAGAATTCTGAAAGAAATTCTGCTTATTTTGTTCTATGCACTTTAATAATCAGATAAGGTCTGCCTGGTTTCCATCGCCACATTTAACAATACCTGATGCAACTCTTTGATTTTATAAAATCAAAAGATCTGTTGATGAATAAAGAACACAGGTGTCCAGTGATAAGCCCAACGAACGGGCCAACAAAACACATTAAAAAAAACCCAAAATATTAAAATCACTTATTTAAACAAATGGATGCGTCTGAAGAAAGTAAGGGAATTCCTTTGATGCCAGGAACAAACCAGGACAACAGTCCATGGAAATAAGAAAGTAAACACTGAAGTGGCTGCATAGTGACCCAGAGCCTCTGCCCGCGGGCACTGGCTGCTAAGGATCGGGTCTGTGAGGGTGAAGACTCCCCCACCCCCCTCCAAAAAAAAAAAAAAAAAAAACCCAGGTCACAGGAATAGTACAACTCTGAGGAAAAGGATGAACTAGGAAATCACATATCTAGAAGAGGCAGACAGCAATAAAAATTGTTTCCATATTGGCTTTGGGTAGAAGTTTAAAAAAAGAAAATAAAAAGCCTTCCTTGACATTTTGTGGTTACTTAGCCCTTTTGAGGGTTTCTGGCCTGAATTTATATTCTTTGCATGATCCAGAAAACCATCAGCTAAGAATTTCAGTTTAAAGTATGGCTAGATCTATAGCTCCTGTATTAGTCAGCCAAAGGGGTGCTGATGCAAAGTGCCAGAAATGTGTTGGCTTTTATAAAGCTTGGGGTAGAAGCTTAGTTACCAGGCCATAAAGCATAAGTTACTTCCCTCACCAAAGTCTCTTGCCATGTGTTGGAGCAAGAAGGCTGCTGATGTCTGCCAAAAGTTCAGGCTTCCTGGGTTCCTCTCTTCCCAGGGCTTGTTTCACTCCCCTGCTCACTCCACAAGGCCAGCTGTAGACTATCAGGCGATCGGCCCTGTCTTTCTCCCTGGGGTTCAGTTCTCTCTGGGCTCAGCTGCTCTGCTCCTCTAACTTCCCGGGTTCCAGCTCAAAACTCCAGCTCTCTTCTCTGCCATGTCATTTTCTCTGTGAGTCCCCACCCACCAAGGGAGTGGGACTCAACGTCCTACTGATGTGGCCCAATCAAAGCCCTAATCATAATTTAATCATACCCAGGTACAGACCAGTTTACAAACATAATCCAATATCTCTTTTTGAAGTTCACAAACAATATCAAACTGCTCCAATATGTCTTCCTAGTTTTTCTCTCAAACTGTTGGGGCCTGAATCATGTACCCTACAAAAGACAAGTTCAGGTTCCAACCCCTGGTCCTGTGGGTGTCAACTCATTTGTACATAGGACCTTTGCAGTTAGTTAACATGCACCCAAACTGAATGAGAATGGGCTTTAATCCAATATGACTGAGTCCTTATAAGCAAAGGAAACTGGACGTGAAAGGAGAAGCCATTGAGAGCAGCCAGAAGCTGGAAGTCAATGGAACCTGGAAGAGAAAGGAGAAGCCTCTGCTATGTGCATTGCCATGTGACAGAAAATCCAAGGACCCAGGAACTTCAGCAGCCAGACCTAGAACACCATAGTCTTCTGTTAGAAAACATTATCTTGCAGACGCTTGATTTTGGACTTCTAGCCTCAAAAGCATGAGCCAATAAATGCCATTACTGAAACCAACCCAATCTATCGTATTTGTTTTAGTAGCTGGGAAACTAAAACATCAACTCACCATTCAGGTGAGTCATTCCCACTGCCATAGGGAGGAGTGAGAGAGGGGGATGGAGAGAAGTGGGGTATTCTCTTAGAAGCCCCTCTGTGATGGAAACCAGAGGCAGCAGAAAACCAACAATTACTACTACTCTTAGGTTCTACATACAGTTCTTTTATTTTTTTAAATACAGATTTAGTGGAGAGTGGCTCAATGGTATCATCTCTCTATCCCTAAAGGTAAACTTTATAAACAAGCATCTTTTTAAATAATTGAGTTATTTGCCTTTTTATTTTATTTTTATTTTTAATTGTTCAATGAGAGAAGTTGTGGATTTACAGACCAATCATGCATCAAATACAGGATTCCTATACACCACCTCACCACCAACACCTTGCATTGGTGTGGAACATTTGTTAGAATTGATGATAGTACTTTTTTGTGGTTGTGCTAATTTTTTTTTTTTTTAAGGTATTGGGGGCTGGGGATTGAACCTGAGACCTCATATGTGGGAAGCCAGCGCTCAACCACTGAGCCACATCGGCTTCCCTGAGTTGGTTTTTTGTTTTGTTTTGTTTTGCTTGTTGTTTGTTTTTTTGTTTGTTTGTCTTTTCAGAAGGCACAGGGAACCGAACCTGGGACCTCCCATATAGGAGGCGGGTGCTCAACTGCTTGAGCCACATCCACTTTGATTTTTTTTAACAGTAGTTACCTTTGTTACAATTGATGAAAGATTATTAAACTAGTACTATTAACTATTATCCATAGTTTACATTCGGTGTATTTTTCTCATATACCACCCCATTATACCACCTTGTATAAGTGTCATGCATTTGTTATAATTCATGAAAGAACATTCTTACACTTGTCCTCAAAGCTATAGACCATTGTATACAATAGGGTTCACTGTGTTATACAATCCGATGCTTTATCTTTTCGTTTTTGTTCTAGTAACATATAAAACCTGAAGTTTCCCCTTTTAATTTCATTCACCTATATAATTCAGTCTGTTAATTACACTCAAAATAATGTGCTACTATCCATTTCCAAACCTTTACAATCAACCTGCAGAGAAATTCTGTACAAATTAAGCAACTCTCTAGTATCTAACCCTGATCTATCCCCTGGTAACCTTTATTCTAGATTTTCACTCTATGAGTTTGCTCATTATAATTAGTTCATACCAGTGAGATTATACAATATTTGTCCTTTGTGCCGGGCATCTTTCATTCTACTTGATATCCTCAAGGTTCATTCATGTTGTCATGCATCAGGGACTTCATTTTTATGGCTGAATATTATTCCATTGTATGTTTATACCACATTTTATTTATTCCTTCATCTGTTGATTGACCCTTGGGTTGCTTCATCTTTTGGCAATTGTGAATAATGCCACTATGAACATCAGTGTGCAAATATCTGGTCGAGTTCCTGCTTTATTTTTCTGGGTATATATATATCTAGTAGTGGGATTGGCAGGTTATATGGTAATTCTATACTTAGTAGTTTCCTGAGGAATTGCAAAACTGTCTTCCACAGTGGCTGTACTATTTTACATTCCCACCAGCAATGAATGAGTATTCCTATTTTTCACATCCTCTCCAACGCTTGTAGTTTTCTGGTTTTTTTTTTTGTTTTTTTTTTTAAAGTAGCCATTCTAGAGGGTATGAAATATTTCACTGTGGTTTTGATTTGCATTTCCCTTATAGGTAGTAATGTTCAGCATCTTTTCATGTGTTGTTTAGCCATTGTGTGCATTCTCTTTGAAAATGTATAAGTCTTTTGCCCATTTTTTAATTGGGTTGTTTGTTTTTATACTGCTGAGTTGTAGGGTTTCTTTATATATTCTGGATTTAAACCCTTATCAGTTATGTAGTTTCCAAATATCTTCTCCCATTGAGTAGGTTGCTGTAGCAGTTTGATATTATGAATTCCAAAAATAGATATTGGATTACGTTTGTGAACTGGTCTTTTCCTCTGGGCATATTAGATTATATTGGATTCAGAGGTTTCACTTTTACTTGATTGGGCTATGTCAGTAGGACTCACAGAGAAACCACACCACAGAGAAGGGATGCTGGAGTTTTAATGTTGGAGCCTAGGAAGTAAGCACACAGAGGAGCAGACAGAAGGCTCGATTAGACATGGCAGAGGCCCCAGGAAGACAGACCAGCCATTCACCTGATAGTCTACAGCTGGCCTTGTAGAGATAGCAGAGCAGCTGAGCTCAGAGAGAGGCAAGCCCCTGGAAGAGAGGAACCCAGGAAACCTGAACCCTCACAGACATTGGCAGACATCTTGTTCAAACACGTAGCAATAGACTTTGGTGAGGGAGGTAACTTACACTTTATGGCCTGGTAACTGTGGGTTTCTACCCCAAATAAATACCCTTTATAAAAACCAACTGATTTCTGGTACTTTGCATCAGCACCCCTTTGGCTGACTAATACAGTTGCCTTTTCAATTTCTTAACAGTGACCTTTGATGCACAAAAGTTTTTAATTTTGAGAGGTCCCATTTATCTGTTTTTTCTTTTGTTGCTTGTGCTTCACAGATATTTTGTTGAGGGTTTTTGCATCTATATTCATAAGAAAAATTGATCTGTAATTCTCTTTTCTTGTAGTATCTTTATCTGGCTTTGGTATTAGGGTGATGTTGGCTTCAGAGAATGAGTTAAGTAGTATTCCTTCCTCTTCAATTTTTTTGGAAGAGTTTGAGCAGGATTGGTATCAATTCTTCTTGGAGTGATTGAAGAAAAGTCACCTGTGAAGCCATCTGGTCCTAGGCTTTTCTTTTTTGGGTGGATTTTGATGACTGATTGAATCTCTTTACTTGTAATTGGTATGTTGAGATCTTCTGTTTCTTGTAGACTCAGTGTAGGTTGTTCATGTGTTTCTAGGAATTTGTCCATTTCATCTAATCTAGGTTATATAATCTGTTGGCATACAGTTGTTCATAGTATCCTCTTGTGATCCTTTTTATTTCTGTGGGGTCAGTAGTAATGACACCCCCTCTCGTTTCTGATTCTATTTATTTGTGTCTTCTCTCTTTATTCTTTGTCAGTCCAGTCAAGGGTTTGTCAATTTTACTGTTCTTTTTAAAGAACCAAGTTTTAGTTTTGTTAATTCTCTCCATTGTTTCTTATTCTCAATTTCACATATTTCTGCTCTAATCTTTGGGGTTTTTTTTTTGTTTTTTTTTTTCCTCCTGATTGTTTTGGGAGTAGTTTTCTGTTCTTTTTCTAATTGCTCCAAGTTTTCAGTCTTTGATTTTAGCTCTTTCTTCTTTTTTAGAGTAAGCATCCAGGGCTATAAATTTCCATCAGCACTGCCTTTGCTGCATCCCATAAGTTTTTTTTTCCTTCAGAGGCCCCAGGAACTGAACCTGGGACCTCCCAGGTTGGAAGCAGGTTCTCAACTGCTTGAGCCATATCTGCTCCCCTCCCATAAGTTGTTTTTCTTTTTCTCCTTTTTTTTCTTTTTTTCCCCTCCATAAGTTTTAATATATGTTCTTATTTTCATTTGTCTCACAATTTTTACTGATTTCTCTTGAAATTTCTTCTTTGGCTCACTGATTGTTTAAGAGTGTGTTATATATTCCATATATTTGTGGATATGGTCAGAGAAGATGCTTTGTATAATTTCAGTCTTTTAAAATTTATTGAGACTTGTTTTGTGACCCAACATGTGGTCTATCCTGGAAAATGTTCCATGTGCACTTGGAGGGAATGTATATCCCACTGTTTGGGTGTGCAATGTTCTGTATATGTCTCTAAGGTCTAGTTCATTTATCATACTATTCAAGGTCTCTGTTTCCTTATTGGTCTTCTGTCTAGCTGTTCTGTCTTTTGATGTGAGTGACATGTTGAAGCCTCCAGCTATTATTGTAGAGGTATCTATATCTCCCTTCAGTTGAGAAATCAACACTTACTCTTATGAAGGTCCCTTGTATGTGATGAATTGCTTTTCTCTTGCTGCTTTCAGAATCCTCTTTATCTTTGGCATTTGACATTCTGATTAACATGTGTCTCAGACTAGGTCTATTGGGATTTATTCTGTTTGGAGTACATTGTGCTTCTTGGACATGTATATTTATGTCTTCCATAAGAGTTAGGAAATTTTCAGCCATTATTTCCTCAAATATTCCTGATGGCCCCTTTTCCTTTTCTTCTCCTTCTGGGACACCCATGATGTGTATGTTTGTGTGCTTCATGCTGTCATTCAAATCCCTGAAACACTGTTCAATTTTTTTCTATTCTTTTCTCCATCTGTTCTTCTGACTGTATGATTTTTATTGTCCTGTCTTCTAGTTCACTGATTCTTTCTTCTGCCTGTTCAAATCTGCTCTTGTATGCCCCTAGTGTATTTTCTTTTTTGAGATACTAGGACTGGGGATTGAGCCCAGGACCTAGTATGAGGTCTTGGTCCAACTTATTCTAGACCTTTAGAATAGCCATGGTTAACTGATCAGATTTTCTCAGTTCTTCTTTATCTGATTCTTGCCCTGGATATGCAGTACATTTTTTAAGATTGCACTTTTTGTGTAAGTGTTTTACCTGCATGAGATAACTTCCTTTCCTCTCTTCCTCCTCTGGGAATCATAATCTGCTCTGTTTGTTTTTGTGCAGAATTTTCTCCCTAGCCCCTATGAATTGTTTAAATTCTCTCCCTTACTCAGTACCCTGTTTTCTTTACTCTTTTTAGTTCTGGGACCCTTCTGTCTTACAGGAATTCTGTTTTTGTTTTGTTTTTTTAGATTTATTTTTATTTATTTATTCCCCCTCCCCCCCCCATTGTTTGTGATCACTGTCTGCTCTCTATGTCCATTTGCTGTGGGCTCTCTGTGTCCGCTCATCTTCTCTTTAGGAGGCACTGGGAGCTGAACCTGGGACCTCCCATGTGGAAGAGAGGTGCTCAATCACTTGAGCCACCTCAGCTCCCTGGTTTGCTATATCTCTCATTGTCTTTCCACTTTGTGTCTCTTTGTTGCATCATCTTGTTGCATTAGGTCACCGTGCCTACTTGTTGCACCAGTTCGCCTTCTCTAGGAGGCACCAGGAACTGAACCCAGGATCTCCCATGTGATAGGTGGAAGCCCAATCACTTGAGCCACATCTCCTTCCCAACAGTTCAGTTTAATGCCCTCTCCCTTCCCCTGATTTCTCTTTTTAAGGCTTTTCTGTCTTGAGTTTCTTACCCATTAGGGTATCCCACTCCAGAGAGCTAGATGGGGTCAGTCCAGAAAGGTGGGTCACTCCAAAAAAGTCTGTTTTGCATTTAGGTGACCCAGGCAAACAGAAACTGGATAGAGTGAGTGCAGGACTTCCCAGCCACAGTTTCACCATAGCCTCTGTCTCTTCTCTTTCTCTCTCTCTTTTCCCCCTGCCGGGGGCCCTTTTCTATGCAGCACTCCTCAGCAACTTGTGTTCCACCCTGGGTCTCTGTGGACTTGGGTCCCTGTGCCTGGATATGTGTGGGGTTTCATCACTGCTGTCCTCAGTGGGGGGTGGAAGGGATCTGGGCCTCTGCCTCTGAGCAACTCTCAAGCTGTGTGGGACCGAGTGAGGAAGAAGGAGTGGACTGGCAGATCTGGGACTGAGGTTTCCTACCTGATATTTCTCTTTTTCTTCAATTCAACATTTGTGGAGTCCTTCTTCAGTCTCTACCATCCTCCAGAGTTCTAGGAAAGAGGGATTATCCTTTTATTCACCATGCTGATGACATCACTCCTCTAGCTACAGTTCTTTTTGTCTTTATATTATTTCATGAAGTTCAGTATAATCTGAATTCAGAAATATTTTAAAATCTATAAATGGTAATAGTTAGCCACCTACTTGTAAAATTTTCTTAGAAAAATATCAATATTCCTACACAGGGAAAAATAAAACTCTTGCCATATAAAACAGTATGCCTTTAAATTTATGTAGCTCTACTCCCTTCTTCCATTTCTTTCAATCTTCTGATTCTTATTTGATAATTCCATTTTTACAATGTTCAAGATAGTCCCACCCTTTCAGTAACTCTGCCTATTTCCAACCATTAGTCAAGATCATTATAATACATTGTATTTCATTATAATGACAGTGGAATATAAACATGTATTCTGACATGTTGTGTGGAAAAAAATACTATGGACAACACTGTGATTGATATTCCAATATTCACAGCAGTGAAATGGTTTGGGGACCTGAATTCAACTCAAGGGATGTAGCCTTAGCCTAAAGTTGTTCTCATTCTCCATTCCACACTTTGTTCAAGAATGTGTATTTTGTCCCATTTTAACCAGTGAGGCATGAGAAGTTGGACTGAGAGTTCTTTCTTGTTCTTAAGGGAGAGCGCTATCAGGAGCCATTCTTTCTAAAATATCCCCCAAGGCCCACTCTGCCTCAACTCTTCACCAGCTAACATAATCAAGGTCTTTATTAGTTAAGCCAGTTTGGGTCCTGTTTTCTATTAATAAGAGCCAAAAGGTTTCCAACTTATATAATAATGAAGCCTTCATATTTGAAACATTTTACTAAAATCCCTGCTGAGGGGAGCAGATGTAGCTCAAGTGGTTGAGCGCCTGCTTCCCATGTACAAGGTCCTGAGTTCAATTCCTGGTACCTCCTAAAAACAAAACAAACAAATGAAAAAACCAACTCTCATTGGGGAACAGATATAGTTCAGTGGTTGAGTGCCTGCTTCTCATGTACGAGGTCGTAGGTTCAATCGCTAGTACCTCCTAAAAAACAAACAAAAAACTCCAAACAAACACTGCTGGGAGAGCATGGCTGTTTCATAATGAGTTGGTAAGCTTAGCAATAATTACCTGATATGCAGATTAATGAAATGAGAATGAGTAATTTTTCCTACATTTTCATGTATATGTGGGAATATGACAGATACTACTAGCTCTCTGTCCCATATCCGTTTCTGCCTTCTTCCTTATTAACAGAATCTAATTATCCAATTATATTCTGGACATCACCGTGCCCTTAAGATGACATTTTCCAGTTTCTCTTGAATCCTAAGGAGACCATCAATGAGATGTAAGCAGAAGTTATTGGGTAGGACTTGCAGGAAAGCTCCTCAAAATAGGGACAGGCTTTCTCTCTCACTTGGAGGTGGAGTGGACGTCACCTTCCCAGTCCCCTCAGGATTGGGGGAAGTATGGACTAGAGTGGACTTAATGGTATTCTGTTGTAGACATATTGTGATTCAAGCAATGGAAGAAATTATAACAGTGAGGTGGAGCCGGTGGCCACTGGATGCTTTCGGGGTAGGGAGGGGAAGAGCAGTTGAAAAACGGGCTTTTTCGGGACTTGGGGGTTGTCCTGAGTGACATTGCGGCGACAGATGTAGACCATTTTACATCAGCATATACCATGCAGAACTGTGTGGGAGAAAGTGTGGTCTACGATGTGAACTGTGGTCTATGCTTGGTGGCAAGGCTCCAGGATGTGTATATCCATTGCAGGTGATGTGCCACATTGATGAAGGATGTTTGTGTGGTATGTTGTGGGAGGTGTGGGAGGTGGGGAACATGGGAATCCCTGTAATTTCTGTGTAATATCTAGGTAATCTAAGCACCTTAAATATATATATATATATATATATATTTTAAAAATAACATTTATGTAAGCAAATGCACATATATGCATATATATTTATATATCATTTTACAAATATTGGTATGTATTGTGAAAATTTTGATTTTTACCCACAATAAAAAATAAGTAAATAAATAAATTAATTAATTAAAAAAAATAGGGACAGGCTTTGAAGTGCAACCTTTTGCTTTTTGCACGTGTAGCTGTTGACCCTTCTTTCTACTGCCCCCCATAGCCAATCTATTTATTGGAAGAATAGTCTACATTCACAATATCCACTTCTACTATTTACTAAACAGTATTTACTAAACACTATGTGTCAGATGATTTATATACATTATCTCCAATCTTCAAAACAACGAAGTAGGACTATCATTCCCATATCTTAAATGAGGTAGCTGAGACTAAAAGAGATTTAAGTATCTTGTTTGGGTTCCCTTAAACTTAGACCCCTTGAACTCTGCAGCTAAAATGTGACAGAATTAGGATTGGAACACAGGTTTACCTCAATCCAGTTCATGTTCTTTCCATTCTATCTGTGGTTCCCAAACCTGGTGGGACATCAGAGGCATGTGGAGACCTTAAAAAAATATAGGGGAAGTGAATGTGGCTCAAGCAGTTGAGTGCCTGCTTCCCACATGGGATGCCCCAGGTTCGTTTCCCAGTGCCTCCTAAAAACAAAACAAGACAAAACAAAAAAACAAACAACAGGGGGCAGATGTGGCTCAAATGGTTGGGCATCTGTCTCTTATATGGAGGGACCTGGGTTCGATCCCCAGCCCTGGTACATCAAAAAAAAAAAAAGATTCTTGGTCCCATTCCAGATCTACCAAATCATAATCCTTTGATGAAGGGCCCAGGAAACTGTATGTTTAAATCTCCCTGGGTGAATCTGATACAGTCAATTTTATATAGGTCTTCTCGACATTACCCCTCACCCACTTGCTCCTCAACTTATTCCAGGTTAGCTTCTAGTTTCGCTCTTCAAGTCACCAATGACGTCCTCATGGCTAATCCACCAGGCATTTTGCCAATCTTTATCTTGTTTGACTTCTTAGTAGCATTTGACAAGCTGACCATTTTCTAACTTTCTTTGACTTCTAGAAAACCATGCTCTTCTCTTGGATTTCCTCCCTTCTTTCTACTCTTTCCTTCTCTGTCTCTGTCCTCTCTGTGGTCTCCACACCTCTGGCCACGTCTTAAATGTTGCCACCACCATCCACCCCGGGGTTTCTAATCTCACCCTTTTCTCATGTGCTTGGATGATCTCATCCACTCCCATGGATCTAATTACTATTTGTATGTTAATCACTCCCAAACTGGTATTTCTGGCCTCACTCTTGGCCTCTGTATATATAAGTCCACAAACAGGGACTCACCCGTTGAATAACACTTAGGTCCCTTAAACTCAACAGGTCCATAATGGAATTCATGATCCTCCTCAAAACCCTGCTCCTAGGTCTGGCTTCTTGGGTATGCAACCAGTGCAGTCTCATGGGGCCCTGTGCTGAGAAAGCCCTAAAATGCCTGGAGCTTTATGCTCTGCAGTAGCCGTTTTGAAATTCTTAATGATTCTGTCTCTAAATACATGTTTTGTAAGTGAAGTCCTGTGGGATAATGGAGCATGCACAGAGATCTTGGAGCCTTGATTCACCATGGTCCCTCTTCCACTTTCTCCCTACCTCCCTGGGACAGGTTCTCATCTACTGCTCTCACCTCCTGGAAAATCAGGCCTCTCCCTTCCTGCCCCCCGCCCCACCCCACCCCCAGCAATCACTGAGTTTGCCTGGGCCTGGGTGCAGGGAGAGTTGGACTGAGCACCTCACCCTGCAGCACCTCAGTATTCTGGAAGCCAGAATAGTTAGGAATTGGTCAGCTTATCAAATGCTACTAAGACAAGCAAGATAAAGATTGGAAAATGGATTAGCCATGAGTAGGTCATTGGTGACTTCTCTGGGGCCAGTTTGCTTTGTTTTTTTTTTTTTTTTTTTTTTTAAAGATTTTTTATTTATTTATTCATTTATTCCCCCCTTGCTGCTTGTGCTCGCTGGGTCAGCTAACCACGCCGTGCAGGCGGGCTTGCCTTCACCAGGAGGCCCGGGGAACCGAACCCGGGGCCTCCCATATGGTAAATGGGAGCCCCACTGATTGAGCCACAGCCGCTTCCCGCCAGTTTGCTTTGTAGAGTGAAACTAGAAGCTGTACTGGTAGGGCATGGCATATTGTCTAAGAACAATAAGGAATGCCTAAAAGACCAACAGTGAGCAGAGAGTGCCCAGGGGCTATAAAAATTTAGTTCAGACATAAAATCATCCAAGGAACAGCAATAATTTTCAACCAAAACAGAATTTTATAGATAACTATGGTATATTTTAAGACCAATATTTATTAAGGTTAATTACTAACTAAATTCCAAACGTCCCTTCTCTAACTGTAGGGACCGCTGAAGCTGTCTAGAGCAGGACAGAAATTTCAGGGTGGAGAAAGGCCAGAAAGTTGACGTTAATACTCATAGGTATTTAAAGCGTCCTTTTTGGGCCAGCTGACAAGTGGCTCACGGGTGTGTCAGGCTGATGTAGAAGGTGTAGGTTCCCAACTAAAAAATCACCCTCACAGTGTCCTTCCTAAAACATCACTTTCTCCGGATCACTTGCCTGCTGAACATCCTCTAGTAGTTTCCAGTTTTTATAGGTCAATGTCCAGTCCCTTTAGGAAGATGTTCTAGACTCTCCACCCTTGCCCTCGCCTTACTGTGCCCATATTTTATGTCACCGTTCCTCAACACCCAGCTTGCATGGCAGTCAAGCCAATTTCCTTCGCGTCCTCCAGCCTTGCTAATCTCGTTCCTACCTCTTCGCTCATTTTAACGATACTCCTTCCATCCGACTGAAGAGCCAGCCCCATTTTAATTTTGTTTGACAAACTCTTAAATAACATTATTATGTATCAAGCACTGTTTAAATGCTTTACATATATTAGTTGCTTCAACTTGCATAACATCCCTGTTATATAAAGACTATTATCCGTTGCCAAATTACAGGCGAAGTTGACCAGCTTTCCCAAGGTCACAGAACCAGGATTTGAACCCAAAGAGCGCTCTTGACTGGAGTCCCTGCTGTCTCCATTAGGTCTTTCAAGACTGCTCTGGGTCATAATGGAGCCTGTTTGTTTGCTTCTTTACATTTTTATTATTTTAAAAATATATATCCCATATTTATTGTGATTTTTAAAAAATTTGTTTTTATTCCACCCCCCCCCCCAATGGCTCCCTCATCTGTCGGCTCGTCCTCTTTAGGAAGTACCGGGAACTGAACCCAGGACCTCCCATGTGGGAGGTGAGTGCCCAACCATTTGAGCCACTTCTGTTCCCTTGTTTATATTTTAAAATGGCTTGTGGTATTTATATCCTGATGAACCAGGAAAAACCCTACCCATCTTCTTCTTCCTTTTTGCCTATCCTTACTTTGTTGTATTGTAAAATCCTGAGAGCAAGCATGTTACACAACATCCCATATACAAATCAACAGACATCTCAATGGGTAAAAGAAGAGGAGAGAGAAAAAATATACAAGAGCTGAACACTTCTCATGGCTCATTAGCATAAAATTACATTTTATGCACTTCTTCAATGAAGGGATCATTGGGATCCGTTCATGCAATGACATGTGTATCAGAGTTCAATAATAGATTAAAAACTCCTCTGGGGTATTTTAAGCAGAAAGAGAATGCAATCCAAGGAATTATGTGCTAACAAAATTGTTGAGGAACTGGAGAAACAGGCTTTAGGTTGGACCTTTTGGAAAGACACTGCAGAAGTGACCTGCTGAGGAAATGGCAAATTGGGTCATGATTAGGAGCCTTGGGAATCTGGAAGCCACTGTCCAAAATTCAGGCCCTAAGCAGCCATTGTTTACATTTTTTTAAAAAAAGATTTATTTTATTTATTTATCGCCACCCCCTTGTTGTTTGCACTCACCGTCTGCTCTGTGTGTCTATTCATCATGTGCTCTCTGTGTCTCTTGCCTTCTTTCTAGGAGGCACTGGGAACTGAACCCGGGACCTCCCATATGGGAGGGAGGCACCCAATCACTTGAGCCACATGTGCTCCCTGTTTGTTGTGTCTCCTCGTGTCCGCTTGCCACCCCAGCCTGTTGAGTCAGCTTTCTATCTTGCTTGTCTTCTTTAGGAGGCACCAGGAACCGAACCCGGGCCCTCCCATGTGGTAGGCAGGCGCCCAACTGCTCAAGCCACATCCGCTTCCCCACTGTTTACATTTTTGACAGGATAATTCTTTATTGTGGGGGTTTGTCCTGTGCATTATAAAGATGTTTAGCAGCATCCATGGCCTCTGCCCACTCGATAGCAGTAGTACCTACTCAGGTATTCAGGGAGCTGCTGCCATAATTGCTATTTCTAGGTGCATGCTGCCTTAGCTGTGATCTTTAGATCAGCAAGCAGTCCCGGAAGAGTCAGCTCCAAAGCCACACTGTACCTGCTGTGAACCATACCAGCAAAATAAATGCCTGCACCTCTCTTGCGACTTAACTCAATTTCAAATTCAGGTCTTGGATGAATGCATCTTATTGGGGGAACCTAAATCATATCCAGACCCCCAGCTACAAGGGGGACTGGGAAATGTCATTTTTTGCTTTCCGGTTTTTGTACTACAAGAAAGCAGCCTAGAAGGAGGTTGGAATAAATATTGAGAGAACCAATTTACCGCATCTGCCACAGCATGTAAACTTTTTGTTCTTGCCAAACGAACCAGGCGAGACGGGAATGTTAATCTATTTGAGTGGAAACATTTCAGTGTTGTTCCAGAAAAAAAAAAAAAAAAAAAGGTGGGGGGCAGAACGCTCTACCAATGTCTATCATCAAGAAGAAGATAAGTTCTGGGACATAGTATTTTATCACTCATTGTCTTGATCAGCCAACTGAACACTAACAATGCTATTTACATGTATAAATATCTTGTCTCCTAAAAAGCTCTAAGTTCTTTAAAGGTACTCCCATAATACTTGGGCATAGTTAAGGCATATGGTGGATAGTCAATAAAAATTATTAAACACTTTTAAAAAAAAGTAAGTTGAATTAATCATCAGAAACAGTCAGGTGTACCTCTAACCTCTACTCTTTAGCCAGGACCTAAAAGGTCCTTTTCTATCTCTTGGGATCATTTTATAATCTTTTAAAACTTTTGAAACATTATGGGACCTTTAATATACTGGTTCTTGGCACTGAATTCTGCATTGAGAAATTTATTGACACTTGAGAGTTTACGAATTTTTCTTTGTAATTTTCACCTTAAATATGTACCACTTCCATTTCCATCACACATGGAGTAACAGAGACCAGATTTACCCTTCTGCCTAAAACAACAACAACAAAACAGACAAAATATGAAACATCGGCTTTCAAGACACTGGGCATTGAACAAAGGGCAGTGACCCTTGTGAGACAGAAAGCAAATGAGGTGAACCGTACGAAAGCTTCTGCTTACTGCCGTGAGAGATTCTACGCCATGGCACAGGGAGGGGGAGCTGAGACAGAGCCCGGGAGAGTCTCTGAGTTGAAGAGATGGAGCTGAGAGTCCAGAAAGATGGAGGCAGCTAGAGTTCTTAGGACAAAGCACTGAAGAGGCCAGAGCTGCACAGAGAAAGAACTTGGGAGAGCTGCTTAGGGTCCTTCTTGAGTACTCAATTGAGTACTGCTCAGTGCATATGTGTGGAGAAACTATCTGAGGGCTGGGAAAGAACAATCCTGAAGGGTTAAAGGTAACAGTGCCCAGTGCTCACACAGGACAGGAATAGTGCCCATTTCCACCAGATGGGGTGGAAACCTGATGATGCTCAGGGCTTTGGGTAGAGTACTCAGCAGGGTTTGGCCTCGGTTGTGAGGGATAATTAGTCCTACCCTGAGCACTTCTCCAGATCCACCTAACTATTCACAAAAGCAAGACCCAGAAGGTTCAAACTGTTTCTAAGTAACTCATTTGCATCCCAGAACAAAGCTTAAGGGCATTCAAAGAGATACAAAAAATATCCACCACCCAAAAAGGTAAAATTCACAATGTCTGATATCCATTTAAAAATTACCAGTCATGCAAAAAGGAAGAAAATATGACCCATAGTAAAGAGATCAATCAATCCATCAAGCCAGCTCAGCACTGACATAGATGGTAGAATTGTAGCAGACAAGGACATTAAAATAGTCTTTATAATTGTATTCTGTATGTTAAAAAAAAAAAAAGTTAACTAGAGATATTTATTGACCTGTCTTCCTTTTTTTTCCCTCCTGAATAATTCAGCCCCAAAAAACGTAAGTGGAGGGAGCAGATGTAGCTCAAGTGGTTGAGTGCCTGCTTCCCACGTATGAGGTCCTGGGTTCGATCCCCGCTACCTCCTAAAAACAAAACAAAACAAACAAAAAAAACAAATGATGAAATCAAACAATTAAAATCAAGGATATGGGGAGCAGATGTGGCTCAAGCAATTGAGTGCCCACCTCCCACTTGGGAGGTCCCAGGTTCCGTTTCTGGTGCCTCCTAAAGAAAAAAAGCAGAGCAAAAAACAATGAGCAAAACAGACGAAAGAGCCATCTCAGCAGGGGGAGTATCATTACTTAGGAGTAGGTGTAGCTCAGTGGGTGAGCACCTGCTTCCCATGTACAAGGTCCCTTGTACCTCCAAAAAAAAATTTTTTTTAATGTCATTAATTACAAAGGCCAAAAAAATAATTTTACAGTGGAGAAATATGGCAGATCCCACCTTAATCAAGTGATCAAAGTTAACATCATCAGTAATGGGACACATACCACCTTATGAGATATGGTGAGAATACAGCATTCCCGTCCAAAAATCCATAACCTGAATCATAATCATACAAAACATCCAATAACCTTAAATTGACATTCTACAAAATAACTGGCCTTTAATCTTCAAAGATGCCAAAGTCAGGAAAGTCAAGGAAAGACCAAGAAACATTTAGGTTCAAGGAGACTAAATGCAATGCATGATCCTACATTCAATCCTTTTGCTGTAAAGGACATTGTTGGGACAACTGGCAAAACTTGAAGGGGATTGGATAGTAGTGATTGATCGGTGTTCATTTTTTTATTTTCTTGACCATGTTGTAGTTCTGTAGGCAAACATCCTTGCTTGTGGAAATCAAGTACCGGGGTCTTTGAGGGTCTAGGGGTAATAATATGTGACGGCTTACTCTCAAATGGTTCAAGCAAAAATCTTTATATAGTCTTTCAGCTTTTCTGTAAGTTTGAAATGATTTAAAAATAAAATTTTTCTTTAGTATTAAAAAAAAAAACACAATACTTGCTGGGTGCCAATTGTGTGCTAAGGGTTCAAAATGAGTGGCACTTTGCCCTCGAGGTGCTCGTGATCTGGTATGAGACAAGGAGGGAACTAGGAAACAGAAGAACAGAGGGACACTGAGGAGGGAGGGGCTAACAGCCTATATAGGGTGTCATCAAAGCTTGATAGAAGACAGAATCATTGAATGAAACTTGAAGCGTGGCTTCCGGTAGAAGGACCAGCAAAAATGAAGGCAGGCAGATGTGAAATGGCACAGCCTGTTCATAGGGCAGTTAACAGGTCTGGGTGGTTGGGATGTAAGTTCCATGGGAATTTGTAGAGAGTCTTGTATGTTATGCTATGGAGTTTGACCTTAAAACTCTAAAGTAGTGGAAAGGACACATTCAGACTTGCAACGCATCAATCATCTTGCAATTCAGTCAGTAGGATGGATTGGAGAGGACACAAAATAGACTGGGAAGGCTGTAACTTTTAGTTGCTTTTAGGACAGTCAAATGAGGGCAGGGTTAGTTGGCACCAGGTAATCAGGTTCACAAACAGACTACAGCTGACCTGGAAGCATCTTGGTAAATAGCAGTGCCATTTGAGGCAGTGTCAAAAATCCAAACTCCGGTAGCGAGAAGTCTAGTTTTGGTGACAGAAATGGGGATTTAGTCATGGGCTAGCTCAGACAAACTTTGCTAAATGCCTTCCTTATCATCTGAGGTGATTTTTATTGGGCTATCCATATTGGTAGGAGCCTGGTAGATTCCAATGGCAAAAATCCAGGTTAGAGGTGACAAGGGGTTGATGAGGAGTGACAAACATAATCATGATTAGCATAACAATTTTTGAGCACTTAGAATATGCCAGGGGCTTTATTATTTCACTTAGGTTATATAACAACCCTGTAAGGAAGGTAATATCATTATCCCCATTTTACAGATGAGAAACCCAAAGCACAAAGGAGTTAAGCACATTTTAATAAGCAACACAGGTAATATGTTACAAAGCCAGAATTTGAACATGGGCAGTCTCTCTCCAGAGCCAAGTTCTGGAATAGAAAGGACATATTTGGAGAAACATTTTGGAAATAGAAGAGAAAGGACTCGGTAGCTAGACAGATTGAGAGAGAAGTAAATGCAAAGAAAGCTGACTGCTAGCTCTATAGCTTGTGCTTCTGGGTCCATGGTGACACCATAAACTGAGTTTGGGAATATAGAAGAAGAAAGGAAGAGGAGGAGGTCTTTTTGAGAGGTGAGTGGTCATTGGGTGAGGAAGGAAGGGGAAATAATAAATTTGGTTTTGGGCCATGTTGAATTTAAGGTGTCTGGAAGTATCTGGATCTAGGTTTATGAGGATTTTGATGCAGAGATGCAAGAAAAGATGTTAGGAACACAGATAAAGATTTGAAAGTCATAAGCCAATAAGTGATGGCAGTTGATTAGCTCTCCCAGAGAGTTCAGGTGAAAAGAGACAAGAAGAGAATTAGGAATGGAATTATTGAAATTACCACTGTATTAGTCAGGGTTCTCTCGGGAAACAGAATCAACAGGAGATATTTGCCAATAATATGAGATTTTATGAGTCTCTCACGTGACCGTGGGTATGCACAAGTCCAGGTTTCGCAGGCAGGCTGCAAACCAGGGGCTCCGATGAAAGTCCGATGAAAGGTCCTTGATGAGTTTCTGGGAGAAGTTGGTTGTCCAACGACTAGTGGGAAATTCTCTCTGAATGTTGAAATCACTTACCCTTTTAAGGCATTCAACTGATTGGATAAAAGCGCCACCCATTGCTGATGCATCATACAGAGGTCACTGATTCAGAGCATACACAGCCTCCTGGAGAACATTGCCCCAGCCCTGCAAGGTATTGCCACTTACTTGGCGCCACAATTGAGTCTTCAAAAGGCCATTCCACCGTTCTATTACTCCAGCTGCTTCAGGGTTATGGGGAACATGGTAAGACCAGTGAATTCCATGGGCATGTGCCCATTCCCATACATAATTTGCTGTGACATGGGTTCCTTGATCAGAACCAATGCTGTGTGGAATGCCATGGCGGTAGATAAGACATTCAGTAAGTTTATGGATGGTAGTTTGGGAAGAAGCATTGCGTGCCGGAAATGCAAACCCATAGCCAGAGTATGTGTCTATTCCAGTTAAAACAAATCACTGCCCCTTCCATGGTGGAAGTGACCCAATGTAGTCAATCTGCCACCAGGTAGCAGGCTGGTCACCTCGAGGAATGGTGCCATATCGGGGGCTGAGTGTGGGTCTCTGCTGCTGGCAGATTGGGCATTCAGCAGTGGCTGTAGCCAAGTCAGCTTTGGTGAGGGGAAGTCCATGTTGCTGAGCCCATGCATAACCTCCATCCCTACCTCCATGGCCACTTTGTTCATGAGCCCATTGGGCAATGACAGGAGTGGCTAGGGAAAGAGGCTGAGCATTAGCCACAAAGCGGGTCATCTTATCCACTTGATTATTAAACTCTTCTTCTGCTGAAGTCACCCTCTGGTGAGCATTCACATGGGGCACAAATATGTTCATATTTTTTGCCCACTCAGAAAGGTCTATCCACATAGATCTACCCCAGACCTCTTGTCATCAATTTTCCAATCATGTTCATTTCAAGTCCCTGACCATCCAGCCAAACCACTGGCAACAGCACATGAATCAGTGCACAAACGCACCTCTGGCCATTTCTTCTTCCAAGCAAAATGAACAACTAGGTGCACTGCTCAAAGTTCTGCCCACTGGGAGGACTTGCCCTCACCGCTATCCTTCAATTATGTCCCAGAAAAGGGCTGCAGTGCCACAGCTGTCCACTTCCGGGTGGTACCTGCATATCGTGAGAACCATCTGTAAACCAGGCCCGAGTTTTCTCATCCTCAGTCTACTGATTGTAAGGGACTCCCCAAGAGGCCAAAGCTGTGGGCTGAGAAAGGGAAGGTAACATGGCAGGGGTGGTGACCATGGGCATTTGGGCTACTTCCTCATGTAACTTACTTGTGCCTTCAGGACCTGCTCGAGCCCTATCTCGTATATACCACTTCCACTTTATTATGGAGTGCTGCTGTGCACGCCCAACTTTATGGTTTGGTGGGTCAGACAATACCCAGCTCATGATAGGCAACTCAGGTCTCATGGTAACTTGATGGCCCATGGTTAAGCATACAGTGTCTAATAAGGCCCAGTAGCAAGCCAAAAGCTGCTTCTCAAAAGGGGAGTAGTTATCTGCAGAGGATGGCAAGGCTTTGCTCCAAAATCCTAAGGGTCTGCATTGTGATTTCTCTATAGGGGCCTGCCAAAGGCTCCATACAGCATCTCTATTTGCCACTGAAACTTCCAGCACATTGGATCTGCTGGATCATATGATCCAAGTGGCAGTGCAGCTTGCACAGCAGCCTGGACCTGTCGCAGGGCCTCCTCTTGTTCCAGTCCCCAATCAAAACTAGCAGCTTTTCTGGTCACTCGGTAAATGGGCCGCAGTAACACACCCAAATGAGAAATGTGTTGTCTCCAAAATCCGAAGAGGCCAACTAAGCATTGTGCCTCTTTTTCGGTCAGAGGAGGGGCCAGGTGCAACAGCTTATCCTTTACTTTAGAAGGGATATCTCGACAGGCCCCACACCCCTGGACACCTAGAAATTTCACTGAGGTGGAAAGACCTTGTATTTTTGTTGGATTTATCTCCCATCCTCTCTCATGCAAATGCCTTACCAATAAATCTAGAGTCTTTGCTACTTCTTGCTCAGTAGGTCCTATCAACATGATATCATCAATATAATGGACCAGAGTGATGTCTAGTGGGAGGGAGAGACAATCAAGATCCCTGCGGACAATATTATGACATAGAGTTAGAGAGTTGATATACCCCTGAGGCAGGACAGTGAAAGTATACTGCTGGCCTTGCCAGCTTAAAGCAAACTGTTTCTGGTGGTCCTTACTAACGGCAATTGAGAAAAAAGCATTTGCCAGATCAACAGCTGCATACCATGTACCAGGGGAAGTGTTGATTTGCTCAAGCGATGATACCACATCTGGGACAGCAGCTGCAATTGGAGTCACCACCTGGTTCAGTTTACGATTATCTACTGTCATCCTCCAAGATCCATCTGTTTTCTGCATGGGCCAAATAGGAGAGTTGAATGGGGTTGTGGTGGGAATCACCACCCCTGCATCCTTCAAATCCTTGATGGTGGCACTAATCTCTGCAATACCTCCAGGAATCCACTATTGCCTTTGATTTACTATTTTACTAGGCAGGGGCAGTTCTAGAGGCTTCCACTTGGCCTTTCCAACCATAATAGCCCTCACTCCACAAGTCAGGGATCCTATGTGGGGATTCTGCCAGTTACTATGTCCATTCCAATTATGCATTCTGGAACTGGGGAAATAACCACAGAATGGGTGCGGGGACACACTGGACCCACTGTGAGACGGACCTGAGCTAAAACTCCATCAATCACCTGACCTCCATAAGCCCTTACTCTGACTGGTGGACCACATTGACATTTTGGGTCTCCTGGAATTAATGTGACTTCTGAGCCAGTGTCTAATAATCCCCAATGCACAGTTACTCTGGCAAAAGGCCGTAGGTCTCCCTGGGGAAAGGTGGGAGGAAGATTAACAGTATAACTTTTTGGCAGTTTAACAGGATTCTTCCCCAAGGGGACCTGGCCTTCTCCTCATTCAAGGGGCTCTGGGTCTGTAAACTATCTCATGTCTGGGAATTGATTAAGGGGCTGTGATTCTCTGCATCTGTAATTTGAGTTAAGGTTTTGTTCACTTGACTTAGAACTCTTCTGCTTATACAGATCCAGAAGAAATTTAGTAGACTGCCCATGTATTTCACTTCTGGGTACCCCATGATCTATTAGCCAATGCCATAACTCTATGCGACTCAGACTATTCTGTGTGCTGTTTTGAATTTGTCTTTCATTGCGGTAGCCACACCCACCTTGCCTTTGGCGATTAACTGCCGATACTTGACTTTTACCAGACCGAGATCCGATCATCCCCATAATATTTAAGGATTCCAATTCCATTACAGCCCCCGTTACAGTAATATCTGGACTGCAGAGAAGAGCAACCACACAGCTCTTCAGAGAAGATGGGGTTAGTCTTACAAATTTATTCCTCATAGTCCTGGTTAAAGGTGTGTCCTCTGGACATTCCTGGGGTGGGTGGACAGGATTCAAATGGTAAATCCATTCTAGCATTCCAATCTCTCTAAGCCTTTGAATTCCCTACTGTATACCAGGGCAAATCAGGCATCTCAACCTCAGACATGCTAGTCCATTGTTTGGTCCATGCTTCAGTCAGCCACCCAAACTGTTAGAGTCCTTTCTAACCCCTCAAGCTACCGTGTTGAATCCAGAATTTCTGCATAGTGGGCCCATATCAATAAATTCAGCCTGATCCAACTTTATATTTCTTCCACCATTATCCCATACCCTTAGTATCCATTCCCACACATATTCCCCTGATTTCTGTCTATATAAGTTGGAAAACTCATGTGGTTCTTTCAGAATATAGCATACTTCCTCATGGGTCACACTTTGTATTTCATCTTTGGGGGCTTGTTGTGATTTCAGTCTAATAATGGGTCTCGAAGACAAGAGGGGTGGGGGGTGTGGGTAAGGAGAAGGATTAGAGATGTCTTGCAGGCTACTGACCTCAGGGCATTGCTTTGCATTTTCTTCTGGTGAGACAGAATTAATCTCTTCAGGCAGGGGTTGGAAGACAGATTCTTCAGGGCAGACTGGAAGTTGGGCAGTGCATGCTGGAGTTTGGCTGGTACCTGCCTTGTGGCTGGGAGGAGGTCCAGACTCTCTAGGGCAGGCTGGAGGCTGGGCAGTGCAGGCTTCTGTTTGGCTGGTTCCCATCTCAGGGCTGGAAGGAGGTCCGGACTCCCTGGGGCAGGCTGGAGGCTGGATGATACAAGGTTGACAAGGTATGGTCTCCACAGGGCAGGCCATCACAGGTTTATGTGGTAAAGTCTTAGCAGAATTTAGGGTTCCAATGTCCCCAACAATATTATCATCACCCATATGTCTCCGTCCCAATCCTCGGGGTTCTACTCCTTTCCAATTAATGCCTTCACTTTAATTGCAGAAACCCTGCGCAGTTGAGATTTTAGTTTCCTCTGTAATTCTGCTACTCATACAATGAGAGACTGGATTTGATTCTCAGATATCTCAAGTCTGTGGCTACAGGAGACAAGATTTTCTTTCAAGGCACACGTAGAAACTTTCATATCATTCATGTGGAATTTAAGTTTCAAATCTGAAGACTTTAGCTCATCTCTTTCTTTTATAACTGTATCCAGAGTATCTAGGAGGAGCCAGCCAACATCATTATACTTTTTGACTCCACAAAATTCTGTAAGGTGTTAAAAACACTCTCACCCAGATCCTTGCTTCTTATAAGCGTGGAAGTAGGGGAATCCATGATGCTATTTTGCGTATCTCTATTGCTGGCTCACACCATGGACTCTTAGCAACCTCTTCATTATTGGAACGGGAGTCATTAGTACCCCTGAGTCCAGTTAGAATAGAGAGCCAATTACAAAACTCCCAGAACCACCTCAGACATCTCATGTTTAAGACTCTGTTCCTCAAGAACCACTCCCGGTACCAAGCTGTATTAGTCAGGGTTCTGTTGGGAAACAGAATCAACAGGAGATATCTGTCAATAATATGAGATTTTATGAGTCTCTCACATGACCGTGAGGATGCACAAGTCCAGGTTCTGCAGGCAGGCTGCAAACCAGAGGCTCCGATGAAAGTCCGATGAAAGGTCCTTGATGAGTTTCTAGAAGTTGGTTGTCCAACGACGAGCTGGGAAATTCTCTCTGAATGTTGAAATCACTTCCCCTTTTAAGGCATTCAACTGATTAGATAAAAGCGTCACCCATTGCTGATGCAATCTCCCTGATTGATGCAGATGTAATCAGCCATCCACGCAGTAAACTCACTGGTGACCGAAGTCCATAAATGCTTTTGTATTACAATTAGTCCAGTGCTTGCTGGACCAAACACCGGGACACAATTGCCTGGCTGAGTTGACACATTAGCCTAACCATCACAACCACCATCTCTAGTGATTGCAGAGTGAGAGAAGCCAGCAAGAGATTGAGTGGTTCCGGCAATTAGAGGAGAATCCTCGAGGCTCTCACATAGGCCAATGGCAGAGAGGTTCCAGTCTACTATTCAGCAGGTGAACTCACTGAGAGCCTTGGAGACAAACAGCTCTTTTCTTCTTCCAAGCCCCTGCCCACTCACACTCAGGACTAACAAATTTAATAGGTATGTGCTAATATAAATGTCATTGACACACATAATTCAAAGTTCCCAAACTCATTTTTCAATAGTGTTTACACAAAAGCTAACTTTTAAATTAAGTGATTTGCTTGTGTGTTTCTAGTGATTTAGTATTTAAGTCCTGACTCAATTTTATATACCTGTGTGTTAATACCAGGTGCCTATAAAGATACTCATCTCTGTATGTGGACCCTAAAGAAATAAACACATATAAATATGTCGAATATAAATACTCTGTACATCCTCCTCTCTGTCTCCACAGACGGTTGCTGCGGGGATTTGCATCTGTATTCGGATGATTGCCTCTAAGGTTGATTGTACCTACATTCAACAAGGGAGATTGCCCTCAGGAAAGTGGGGAGTCTCCTCAGTCAATGAGTTGGAGGTGCTGAAGCCAGAACTGAGGATTTCAGGAGTCAGAAAGAACTCCTGCCTCTACTTCAGCCAGCCAGCCTCTCCTGGGGAATTCAACCTCACCTTTATCAGAGCTTCCCACTGGGCTCTACTGAATTTGAACTTGCGAACCCCACGGTGCATGGGCCAGTTCCTATATGAATCTCTTAATATTTACGTACATAGTTATTCATACACATATGCATATGCACATGCACCCTCACACACACACACACACACACATATATCCTGTTGGTTCTGTTCTCTGGAGAACTCCAAGTCCAGAGGCCCCTGGCTGCCCTTATTTTCCCAAGTGAACACTGCCTATTATTGTTGCTTAAGTTTTTTTTTTAATAATGACTTTATTTTTTCTTTTTGGTGTACAGTTCTATGAGTTCCGCCCCCCCCCCCGTCCCCCACCCCCGGCCCCTGCTTGCTGTCTGTGTCCATTTGCTGGGTGATCTTCTGTGTCTGTTTCTTGCCGTCTCTTAACATTTTTCTCCTCCAGGCTTCACCGGGATTCGATCCTAGGGACCTCCAATGTGGGAGAGAGGCACCCTGTCACTTGTACCACCTCAGTTCCTAGTTTCTGGGGCGTCTCGCCTTGGCTCTCCCCTACGTCTCTCTTTTTTTGTATCATCATCTTGCTGCATGACTCGGCTTGCCGCGCTGGCCTGTGGCTCACCATGCATGGGCCTGGCTTGCCTGCTTAAGTTTTTAAAAAAATTTTACCAGGAATTCCCGGGTATCGAACCTGGGTATTTCTATATGGTAGACAGATGCCCAACCACTTGAGCCACATCCGCTTCCCATTAATAAGGAATATTTAAGGGTTAGAAACTTTTGCTAAAATAAGTAAAAGTTCTATACATGTAAACTCCCTGAGGGCATTTCCCCAGTATTTCCCAGCTGGGAATATCCTGGTGGGAATTTCCTGTATGGTGATGACACACACACACATATAAAATACCTGGGGAGAATTCAGACTCAGGGGAAACAACACAAGCTAGGGAAAAACATGGTTTCAAAAAAGGTTAAAAGAATTGGAATTATTTAAAGATAAAAATCTTCAAGACAACAATCTTCCTCCTACTCAAACAACTAACCAAATAAAGGAATATTGTAAAATGACTTATTGTATAATCCGTTACGGAAATCTGAAAAAGATTTGAGTATTTGATATATCTCTTCTTTGACCTCTAATCAGGAATTATCCCATGATACACAGGTTTGTGCAGTAGGACTTAAAAGATAATGCAGGTCCAAAGTCTCCACCTCAAAGCAATGAAGTTTTAAAATTAGTTTTAATGATCACCATTAAAGGTAGAATTTGGTCCTCCTACCAGAAGGTGGAGTGGATTTGGGCACTGTTTCCCAATCAATGTGTCTTGGCACTTGTGCATTTTAGGGATTCTTATTATGCCCTGTCATCTTGAGTTTATATACTTCCATTTGCAAAATTTTGAATGAAAGGAAGAAGTAGACATTGTCGTACCTATTGTGGAGAAAGGAGTATGTAGAGATTTTTGCAATAAGCCTTATTTTTTATTGAGATATAATACACACACCATACAATTCATCCATTTAAAGTGTGCAGTTCAGTGGGTTTTGGTAGATTCACAGATATGTGCAAACATCTCCACAATTTTAGAATAATTCATCACCTCAGAAAGAAACTCCATACAATTTCATTATCACCCTTTTCTCCTCATTCTCCCCCAAGCCCTAAGAAACCACTAATCTTCTTTCTCTATATATAGTTATCCCTATTCCGGATGTTTCTTATAAATGGAATCAAATAATATGTGGTCTTTTGTGATTGGCCTTTTCCACTTAGCATAATGTTTTCAAAGTGCAACTATGTTGTAGCATGAGTCAGTACCTCTTTCCTTTTTATGAACAATATTCCACTGTATAGATATACCACTTTTATTCATCCTTTCTTTGATTGATGGACATTTGAGTTGTTTCCATTTTATTGGCTAATGTGAATAAATGTTGCTATAAACATCTGTGTACCAGTTTCTGTGTAGATACATGTTGTCATTTCTGCTGGGTGATATGGTAACTTTTCGCTTAACATTTGAGGAACTGGCAGAGTTTTACTAAGTGGCCATACCATTTTTACATTCCAGCAGTGTGTAAGGGATTCTGATTTCTCCATATTCTTGTCAATACTTGTTATTATCTGACTTTTTGAGTCTCACCATCCTAGTAGGTGTGAAGTGGTTTTGATTTGCACTTCCCCGATGACAAAGGATGTTGAACATCTTTTCATGTGCTTAGTCACTTTTATATCATCCTTGGAGAAATTTCTATTCAGATCCATTACCCAGTTTTCAATTGGGTTGTCTTTTTTAAAAAAATTATTTATTTATCCTCCCCACCCCCCCACCCCCGCCCCATTGTTTGTGCTTGCTGTTTGTTCTCCATGTCTGTTCGTCTTCTTTTCTTTAGGAGGCATAGGGAACTAAACCCGGGAACTACCATGTGGGAGGGAGGTGACCAATAGCTTGAGCCACCTCCACTCCCTTATTTGTATTTTTATCTTAAAGTTGTAAGTGTTCTGTATATATTCTCGATCCAAGTCCTTTATGAGTTACATGATTTGTAAATATTTTCTCCCATTCTGGGGGTTGCCTTTTCACTTTCTTGATGGTGTCCTTTGAAGCACAAAAGTTCCTAAATTTATGAAGTCAAGTTTATCTATTTTTTCTGTTTTTGCTCATGCTTTTGGTGTCATATCTAAGAATCCATTGCCTAATACAAGGTCTTGAAGATTTTCCCCTATATTTTCTTTCACAAATTTGTAGTTTTAGAGCTTATTTATAGGTATTTGATCCATTTTGAGTTAATTTTTGTATATGGTGTGAGGTAAGGGTTCAACTTCATTCTTTGGTATGTGCTCTTGCTGAATTTTTTTATTAGTTCTAATATTTGTTCTGTATTATTTCTAAGAGTTTTTAGTAGATTCCTTGGGATTTTCTACATACAAGATCATCTCATATGCAAATAGATAGTTTTGCTTCTTCCTTTCCAATATGATGACTTTTATTTCTTTTTATTACTAATTTCCCAGGTTAGAGCTTCTAGTACAATATTGAATAAAAGTTGTAAGAGTGAACATCTTCATCTTGTTCTCAGTCTTAGAGGGAAAGCATCCAGTCTTTCACCATAAAATGATGTTAGCTATGGTTTTTGTTTTGTTCTTATAAATAACCTTTATCAGGTTAAGAAGGCTCCCTTCTATTCCTAGCTTATTAGGTGTTTTTATCACAAAAGGGAGTTGGGTTTTTGTAAAATGCTTTTTCTGCATTGATTGAAATGATCATGTGGTTTTGTTTTTTTATTCTATTGCTAAGGTGTGGCAGCTGGATGTAATTATGAATTCCAAAAATATAATTGAATCATGCTTGTAAACTGATCTGTTAATCTGGGCATGATTAGGTTAGGATTAGGGCGTTGAGCCCCACCCCTTGGTGGGTGGGGAATTGAATATAAAAGGCAAGGCAAAGGAAAGTTGAAGCAGTCTTTTGAGAAGCAGTTTTGATGTTGGAAAGAAGGCCCCAGGAGAAGAGAAGCAAGCCATTTGCCTGATCATCTACAGCTGACCTTGTGGAGGAAACAGGAGCTAAGCCCGGAGAGAAACGCAGCCCCAGGAAGAGAGGAACCCAGAAGCCTGAACCCTGGCAAACGCCGGCAGCTGTCTTGCTCCAACACGTGGCAATGAACATTGGTGAGAGAAGAAACTTAACACTTTCCGGCCTGGTATCTGTGGACTTCTACCCCAAATAAATACCCTTTATAAAGACCAACCCATTTTTGGTATTTTACATTAGCACCCCTTTGGCTGACTAATACATAAGGTATATTACATTCATTGTTTTTTCAGATGTTAAACCAACCTTGCATTCCTAGGATAAGTCATACTTGCTCATACTGTACAATCCTTTTTTTTATGGTGCTGGATTTTGTTTATTAGTATTTTGCTGAGGATTTTGTATGTCCATATTCATAAGAGATATTGGTCTATTGTTTTCTTTTCTTGTGATGTCTTTGCTGGTTTTGGAATCAGGTAATACTAGCTTCATAGAATGAGTTGGGAGTTATTCCATCCTCATCTATTTTTTGGAAGACTTTGTGAAGAACTGGTATTAATTCTTCTTGAAATGTTTGGTATAAATCAGCAGTGAAGCTATCTGGGCCTGGTCTTTTCATTGTGGGCAGTTTGTGTGTGTAGATGTGTGTGTGTGTGGTAACATATAACACAAATTTTCCTATTTTAACTATTTTTAAGTGTACATTTCAGTGGCATTAATTACATTCACAATACTGTACTATCATTACCATCATCCATTACCAAGACTTTTTCATGACCCCAGATAGAAACTCTGTACCTATTAATAAAAACTTATATCTACCTTCCTTTGGCCCCTGGTAGCCTCTAATCCTTTCTTTCTGTCTCTGTTAATTTGCTTATTTTAATGATTTTATATGAGTGAAATAATATATTTGTCCTTCTACATCTGGTTTATTTCACTCAACATAATGATTTCAAAGTCCATCCACATTGTAGCAAGTATCAGAACTTCATTCCTTTTTACAGATGAACAACTTTCCACTGTATGTATATAGCACATTTTGTTTACCTATTCTTCTGTTGATGGACAATTGAGTGGTTTCTACCTTTTGGCAATTGTGAAATAATGCTTCTTTGAAAGTTGCTATAAAAGTATCTTTGAGTCGGTAGGTAGTTTTTTCATTAATAATTTAATCTCTTGCTAAAAGTATATTTAGTGTGAATATTCTTGCTGTCCTGATTTTGTGATAATCAGGGTAGGCTAAACATTTGCTATAGTAGAAACCATGCATGTGTCCCCAGACCTAGTTTTTCTACCTAGGTCTGGTTTTAGAATGTTGGTGATACCATCCTGTATGGGAAAAGACTGTAACTTTGGGTATCTTTGGTCAACCTTAAGAGACATAGCAGGGGAATGGATGTGGCTCAGGTGGTCCAGGGTCCGTCTCCCATATGGAGGGACCTGGGTTCGACCCCCAGGACCTCCTGGTAAAAATGAAAAAAAGAAAAATATAGAAGGCATGTGGGCCACCAGGCCCTGGGAGTGGGTGCGCCACCAGGCCCCACGAGCCATGCAGCAAGATGATGACATAACAGAAGAGTGGCACAAGGGAGAGCCAAGACAAGACGCACCGAAAAACGATGAACTAAAGTGGCGCAGGCAGTAGGACGCCTCTCTCCCACATTGGAGATTCCGAGGATCGAATCCCAGTGAAGACAGGAGGAGAAGGATGAGAAGAGAGGACAGGAAATGGACACAGAGAGCTGCCCAGAGAATGGACACAGAAACAGCAAAAATGGGGTTGGTGATGGTAAAAATGGATAAAAGTAAATAAATAAAT
>JAKSZT010053830.1:6855359-6906505 GCA_026826555.1 Tolypeutes matacus | reverse complement strand
TCCATCTCCCATATGGAGGGACCAGGGTTCGATCCCCGGGACCTCCTGGTAAAAAAAAAAATATATATATATATATATATATAGATAGATAGATAGATAGATAGATATAGATATAGATATAGATATAGATATAGATATAGATATAGATATAGATATAGATATAGATATAGATATAGATATAGATATAGATATATAGAGAGAGGAGGAAGATACAGACTATAGTTGGTATTAATACTTTGACGATACTCTTTCATGATTTGTTAACAAATGTTTCACAACAATGCAGGGTGTTTGTGGGGGGGTGATGTGTGGGAGCCCTGTATGATGCTATGCATGTTTGTTTTGTAAGTTCACCATGTTTACTGAACAAGAACAACCACCAAAAGTATATTTAGAGTGTCTATTTCTTCTTGAGATAGTTTTGATACTTTGAGGTTTTTTTTAGGAATTTGTTTCATCTAAACTATCTAATTTATTGGCATATAATTGTTCATGGTATTTCTTTATAATCCTTTTTATTTTTGTAAGCCTGGTAGTAATGTCTCCTTTGATTTCTTTTTTTTTTTTTTTTTTTTTAAGATTTTATTATTTATTCATTTATCCCCCCCTTGCTGCTTGTGCTCGCTGGGTCAGCCAACCGCGCCGTGTGGGCAGGCTTGCCTTCACCAGGAGGCCCCGGGAACCGAACCCAGGACCTCCCATATGGTAAACGGGAGCCCTACTGATTGAGCCACAGCCGCTTCCCAGTCTCCTTTGATTTCTGATGTATGTACACATTTAAATAGTAAGTCCTATGTGGAAGGTATTAGACACTGGAATCAATGACTGAGAAAAGTAATGAAACTGCCTTTCCTAGAAATTGTTCAATAAATGTTCATTTGTAAAAGTTAATTAGTGGAAGTGGATGTAGCTCAGGTGGTTGAGCACCTGCTTCCCATGTACAAGGTGCCAGGTTCAATCCCTGGTACCTCCTAAAAACAAAACAAACAAACAAACAAAAAAGCCAACTCTCACTGGGGAGTGGATGTAGCTCAGTGGTTGAGCGCCTGCTTCCCATGCACGAGGTCCTGGGTTTAATCCCTGGTACCTCTTAAAAAAATTTTTTTTGTTTATAAAACTGATTAAATTAATGATATGCTAGGCACTAGAGAGGATATGGTACATACATTTTTAAATATGGGAAACAAAACAAAATACCTGCCCTCCAAGAGCTTATAGTTACATGGGAAGTCAGATGTACTTGCCAAGAGCTCCTATATGAGGGGAAAGGTCCTCTGAGAGAGGTATATGGGCATGGGATTTGGGAGGAAAAAGCATCTTACTGCATGGAGAAGTCAAGGAAGGCCTGAGAGTACAAAGCACCTGGGCTAAGATTGGGAAGTGGAGTCTGGATCCATCCAGTAGTTTCAGAGGGCAGAGAGTATTCTACAGAGATAAGCTATGAGGACTTTAAGAGCATTCCATTGCTCAGAGTGACTACTCCTTTGGGTGGATGGTGGAGGTAGGGAAAAAGAATCTGCTGCACAGAGAATCAGAGTCAGATCTGCCTGGGGTACCATGTTGCAAAGTTTGGGTTTATGGAATTGTATATCTGCATTGAGAAAAAAGTAGAAAGATATATACTTGTAAAGTGGTATCCCAGTAAAGGTCAAATGGGATTGCTGTTTTCAGAACTAGTAAGCCTACCCCCTAAGAGCACAGATATTCAACACTCAAGCTGGTCTGCCTGGGTTCAAGTCCCAGCTCTGCCACTTACTAGCTGTGTGCCCCATGGGCAAATTGCTTTAACATTTTTATATATCAATTTTCTCATCTGTGAAATAAAGATAGTTGTACCAATTTCATTGGATTGTTGTAGATTAAATGAACTAATGTAGTGTTTGCTATTACACTGGAGAGATTTTGTGGGTTTTTTTTTCCCTTAAAGAGGAAGAAGTTTATGTTGTTTAAGTTTTTTGTTTTGTTTTGTTTTGTCTGTATAAATTCTGAGTATCTGAGTGCCTGGGAGGATCTTAAAGAATGAAGGAAATGAGGGAATGGTGTTGTAGCACTTTGATATGGTTTATTATGAATTTCAAAAAGAAATATTGGATTATGTTTGTAAACTGGTCTTTTCCTCTGCGCATATTAGAGTGTATTGGATACAGAGGTACTTAAGAGTGTATTTACTTTTACTTGATTAAATAATGATTAAGGCCACATCAGTAGGACATTGCATCCCTGCCCCCTTGGTGTGCAGGGACTCACAGAGAAACTGTACCACAGAGAAGGGAGGTTGGAGTTTTGATCCTGGAGTTTTTGAGCTGAAGTCCCGGGAAGTAAACACACAGAGGAGCTTGGTTGTGAGGAAAGAGAGAAGACTCCGTGAAAAGAGACGAGCCATTCACTTGACAGTTCGAAGCTGGCTTTGTGGAGAAAGGCAAAGCCTAGAGAGCCTGAGAGTCTACAGCTGACCTTGTGGAGAAAACAGAGGCGCTGAGCCCGGAGAGAAATGGAGCCCCAGGAAGAGAGGAACCCAAGAAGCTTGAACACTGGCAAACGTCGGCAGCTGTCTTGCTGACAACAGACTTTGGTGAGGGAAGAAATTTATGCCTTATGGACTGGTAACTGTAAGCGTCTACCCCAAATAAATATCCTTTATAAAAGCCAACGGATTTCTGGTATTTTGTATCAGCACCCCTTTTGGCTGACTAATACAGGTATAGTGTCACCCCTTCTCGTTAGACTTTGAGACTCTGAATACAAGCGATGCCTCTTCAGGACCCAGTGCCCAAGTAACCCAGAGGATGGGGAAAAAGTGTTCTCACGATTCTGTGCCAGTATGCATGGTCACTGGGACCAATTGTGCCAGGTGGAAGGACCAGGAAATAGTGTTCCTATGGTGGATGCCTATAATTGGAGTACCTTTCTTAAGGAATGGAATGCAGTGGAATTTCCACAAGGAGGCTAGAGTGGAAGTCAAAGAGCTGACTTATTCCAGAGCACACGAGACACATCTGTGACTTCTAGAAATAACTGGGGGAGACTGAGGAAAGGTTTGACACTGACTCTCTTCAGTTGTGGTGATAGGATCTAAAAGCCATTGTAATTTAGTCATTCATGTTAAAGGGACCTAAACTGTTCCCACAGAACATTCAGATTATATAACAAAATAACAAGAGTTGTTAACCCTGGATGGTACAAATATGGGTGAGTTTCAGCTTTTCCTTTGTGCCTATCTATATTGTCCGTTTTTTATAATAAGCACATAATCCGAAAAAAATCTTTCTAAAATTTATTCAAACTTTTTTTTTTAGAAAAAAATCTTGATTAAAGTTTTTTTGTTTAAAAATAGTATGGATTTTCATTGTAAATACCTGACGGGGTTTCGCTGAAGGATTTTAGGTAGTGGAGTGAATGATCAATGTTGAGGGGAGTGTGGAGAATCAATTAGAGAGGGGTAAGAATTGAGGAAGAGAGAGCAATCAGTTAAGGTTATCTTTGCAATAAAGCAGAGGAGAAATGACAAATGCAATGCTTTGTTGGTGAGAATAGAGAGGAAAGGACGGATACAAGAAACAAGTAGGACTTAGTTTGCCCAGTCAAGTGATAGGAGAGAGGAGACCTGGGAAAGGCAAGGATGACTCCAGCATAACATCCTCTCTGGCCTCCTGGTGACCTTCCAGTCCCATTCCTCTGCTGCCTCTGTAGACCAGGACCCTGCTCAACAATGCCCTGATTTCCATCATTTGGTGCCAGATACAATTTTGTCTTTCTGATCTGCACCCATTTGTGAACAAGATCACAGATGAGTTTGCTGCCGACTTTCTCCACTCTATGGGCAGATAATGCTTCTGTGTGGACAGAAAATTAATTCATGTAAGAACCTGACAAATGATCTTTGCATTTTAATCATGTCCCCACCCTGCCTTCTTGGGCTAAAATGGTAACAGTTAGGGATTGCATGTAGCTGAGGATTTCTCATTCAACTAACAATATTCATGAACGATAAATTCCTTCAAATAAAACTCAAGTCATGTTCCTTAGCAAGTGGCTGTAGCACAAGGTGGAAAGATGGATGGACCTATAAAAGCCAAGTGCTTTGTTGGCACAGTATCAGAAGTGTCTAAGTGAACAACAGTAAGTTTCAGGAGACTCTGCAAAAGCAACATAACCTGTGCAACCAGGTACAAAGAGGTGTGGTTCCTTCTCATCTAGAGAAAACCAACATTTGTAGGTGTGGATGCATTTTGGAACTCCAATGAGTGGTGCATAGACTGTGGCCACATATCTACAGTCCATTCATTGCCACTTCCATGGTTTACCTTCCATCTCTTGGGCTATCATCTACAAGTCCCTTTTGAAGAACCTCAAGTGCATTTATTTCAGCACTTATGCAGCACCATAATCCATGCAATCTTTCATGAAATCCCACATGTAATTAGTTCCACAGACTATGGGACCAAGTAGCCACAAATACACCTAATTAATGAAAAGTTCTTTATGACCCATACACCTGAAATTAAGTGAGTAGATTGCACTTGGACTCATAGAGTTTCAGTTTGAAAAAAAATATCATTGATTTTATTTCTTTTCGTAAATGATTATGCATAACCCTGAGTTGCTTTCACTTCTTATTCAACTCCAGAAATTTCCAGGATTCCAACTCTATGAATTAACTTTTGGAAGGTGTTGGGAATTCTCTTTTCATTCTACCCAGTCCAAAGTCTTCTCTCCTCCTAAGGTCTTCCTTCTAGCTGGATTTGGCAGTGATCTCATCTACCCCTTTAAGGAACCCACCTGGGACCTAGCCAATTCCTTTCTGGTCTTCTCTCTACCAGAAGTAAGCAGGTCATAGGGAAGAGAGAAGCAGGAACTACCTCTCTCATTCAGTCAGTTGCTTTTCTATCCTTGGCCAAAGAGTGGCTTCCCTCATTTTCCAACTCACTTCTGCACATCTCCATTTATAGTCTTGTTTTAAATATCTGGTGAATAGAGATGGTATAATTACCTCCTCATGATAAATTTCATTTGCTTATTCTGCATCCTGTCATCTCCCTAATGCCTGAGGCACAGATCTCTTCTCCTTGTACATGGTGATTTTTGCAGAAAAACTCTATAGTCCAGCATGGGTTTGTCTGCTTGTTCAGCTCACTTGCCAGAGCTTACTGACAACATCCTGGGCACTTTGTTTATGTTATTTCAGAGTTCTGTCAGGGTCTGTCCCCTGTTCTTGGTGCTCCCCAATCTCCTACACCTCCTTAAGGGAACTCGGCTCATACAATGGCCAGCTGGTGAACACTTACAATCTGGTAAGACTCTTCAGGTGATGAATGGAACACTGCATTCCCAATCCACATTTAGGGAACAGTATCCATATCCATGTCCACAACCAGTCCATTGAGAGGTTATGAAGCAGCTGTCCAGCCTCCCCTTTTCCTGCAAAGCTTGAAATACATGTGTGTCACTGTCCCAGGCCTCAGTTACATGGGATCCCTAACCATGACAATGGAAACCTTTCAACTGCTCAGGCCTAGGACCTCTGTTTGTCTGTCTCTCTCTTTTTAACGAGATGCTTTTTTTTTTTTTAATTAGAACACAGTTTAACTGTGATCAGAGTAAATGAAAATATCACATTTTAGTAAGATATTTTGAAACCAAAAAAAAAAAAATCTATTCATCTATTTGTCCAATGCTAGGCAATGAATTATGCAGGTATAATGAGTTTTCTTTCCTATGAGTTCCCTATTTTCCATTCTAGGGTCTCCTCTTAAGCCCAAACAGGAATCTCTTTCCCCTCTTTAGCCACAGGTCCCAGGACTTTGTCTTCTTTTCCCTTCTTCAGCAGCTGCCCCCACCACTCTGGATATGTGGCATTTTCCTCCATCATCCCTTCCCTTAAGCCTGCCTGATTAGTGGCTCATTAGCTAATTGTTCATTAGCTCCTGATCTAATGCACCTGAGAACCTTCAAGGCTGGCTAAGGCTTTACCCCACCATTTATTTCCAGGGGTATAATCACTACCCCCACCATCTTCATCTGTCTGATACAGCTCCTAGGAGTGACTCTTGGGAACCTCTTTCCCGACCCGAAATTGTATGCTGAACAATTACCTATTTATTACCTGCTCACATGGGAAATCTGCATCTCTGGCATGATCTCTTCTGGGTATCTCCTTATACAAAATATTATCAGCATTTTGTTGAACCCCTCTCTTCCTGAGGATTAAGAGGAGCTCTTCACTGGGTGGGGTTTCTTATTTGAATTGGTATAGCAAAAATTAAAGTGGAGAGGCAGGTCCAAGGCAGTAAAATCCTTGAAGGAAATCCAAAAACCAAGGCACATGGAGCCAAGAAGGTCTGATGGTGTCCCTGAATCTGCCTAGGCCCCAAGGAGGGCAGCTGGGTGGAGGCTGGTAGTGACTGACCACCCACACACATTTGCCTCTGGCTTCAGTAGTTCCTGAACTGGTGCTCTGGCTTGCTTGGCTGAAGATGCCTGCATTTAGCTCTCCCTAGCTATGTCTCTCAGAACCCCTCACTGTCCTCAGTGTTGCTTTTGCGCTATCCAGAGAGACTTGGAGAGTCCAAGTCACTTCCCATCTCAGGAGACATGGTCCAACTTCAAAGCAATCCACAACTGTCTACTGTCTGCCTGCCCCAATTTGACTGCCTATCAGGCTGACCCATCAAGTATGGAGAGAGTGCCTGTGAAGCTATACCACCTACCTCCAGAGCAAATGGGCTCATGAATTTCTCACAGCAGAATTTTTTAAAGTGCCATTAATCTCTTCACCCAGAATTTACTTGTACTGAACTGTGGTCACTTTACTTTCTACTGCCCAGACCATTTTCCTTCCCTTGCTACTGGTTATAGAACTCATTTCTTAAAAGGAACACATACTGTGTTTCAAGTGGAGTTGACATCCTACTATCTCCCACCATAGAATTGGGCAGAAGAACCAGGTCTGTAAAATTCTATTGCACCATCCCCTGGTCATAATGCTTGGTTCAGGAATGAGCACGTGACCCAAACCAGGCCAACCAGTCAAAGATTTGGGACCTTTCCTGTGCTATCAGGAAAGTGGTGCTTTCTTTTCTATGCTGTCACAAGCTAAAGGATAATTTAAGCACATTATTGCTACTAGCTATCTTTGCCTCCACAAGGAACAGGCTTGCCCATTAATGAAATCAACATGGCAGAAAGTAGAAGCAGTAGATGAAGTAAGAGATGGAGTCTTGAGGACACATGTAAATCCTTAGATCAGTTAGGCCTGAAGAGAGATTGCCTCTGTGCTTTCTAGTTATACAAGCACTTTGGAGAGCCACATGCATCCTCAGCAACTTTTCCACTTAAATTAGTTTGATGGGTTTAGATCACTGTGCCTACGAGAATCCTAATCAATATATACTCTTCCTCCGTGACTGTAGTTTCTGGACCCAGTTCTCTTCATCCCCCACCTCCATCTGCTCCAGCAACAGTCCAGGATTTAGACTGTGAGTCAGTCTAGGATTCAACACAACAATTTCACAAGGGTTTATTGAGAAAGGGACTAATTCCCAAAATATGGACAGGGAGATAGGACACAAGAGATAGGACAGAAACCTAGAGCATGTAGCCCGGAGGAATGAGAGGAGGGCAAGTTTGCCTGTAGCCTGAAGGAGAGTCATGTGAATTAAGCTTCCTTGAGAGAACCCAGTGACCTTCTGTCGGACAGAGCCATCCCAAGCGATATCACTGGAGAATCAGGAGAACAAATACTCTGGCCTCATTCTCCTCCTTCCCTCTGATTTCCTGATAGTGTTTCCCAGGAGGAAAAAGGCTAAATTATACAGGCCAGCTCCCAGGGCAGAAAGCAGGGTAGAGAAGGTGGAGAGTGGATCTGGAGGGCCAAACAGAAGCTACATGGCACAGAAGAATTACTTCCTACTCCAGAGGACTCCAGAGGGTCCCAGAGAGCCCAATGGCTGGCCCAGGAGAAGTTCATGGCTGTGGCCGATCAGTCAAATGCATACCAGAGGAAACCATTTCCAGGAGAATTGGGAGGAATCTCGTCTTGGCCAGAGCATGAATTCTTGAGCCTGTTCTCAGTATTTGTATGGGTCAGCCCAATTTGGTTCATCTTCTCCATCTTCCACTGGCCCTTCCCTCACCAGAACCCCAACCTGCACCCCACAAATCCTTCTACCTGATCAGAGATATTGAACCAATGCACACATTACAAGCTGTCCTGGACTCACAAGCCCCTGAGGGTAGTTACAATGGCCTAGTGGATCGGGAGAGGCACAGACCTCCAAACACGCTTAGGGGCTCACAGTCCACCTCAAGCATGGCTCCACCTGTATGACTGCCTTTCCTGGGAGAACCAGAGAACCCCACCACACCCAGGTTTCAGAGTGGATTAGGAATATTGGTGTCGAGACCATCTCAATACTTGCTCCAGAGCTCCTGACTGGGTTGGCCATGGTTTTTTGGGGGCCTGCATCCCAGTTCACATCTTCCTCTGCCTACTCCTGCTTCCACCATCTTCTCTTCATAGGTGTCGACCCCTAATAAACATCTTTGTCTCAGTGTCGGCTGGAGAATCCAACCTGTGACAACAGTAATAAGAAAAGAATCTCTGTAAGTCCATCACATCACATCTACCTACCTATTTCCATCTGTGCCTCTGCACTGAAACTTTTATCTTGATACTATGGATGAACTTTGTCTTGTCTTTACCAAGGCCCAATTCTCCAGTTGGGCACTAGGCCCTGTCCCAGTTAACCTGTCAGTTGTCCTGATCCAGCAATTGTTCCCTCTTCTGAGTCATCAATTTTTCCCTTTCTACTGGTCATTTCCATCAGCATATATATCTACTGCTACTTCTCCCATTTAAACACATGCCAATACCCTCTTTTGATCCCACTACCTCCTCTAGCCATTGCCTCATTTCTCTTCCTCTCCGTGATAAAACTGAATGAGTTGCTCTAATTTCTCATCTCCCAGTCTTTCTTGAGCCTCATCACTCAACTGAAAGTTCTCTGGTCTTGGTCTGCCATAATCTCCACCTTGTTAAATCTACAATAAAAAATTTTCAGTTCTCCCCTTACTTATCTATCAGTAATATTGGGTACAGTTTATTTTTTTCCAGATACCACATGTCTACTTTTCCTCCCTGGCCACTCCTTAATCTTCTTTGATGACTCCTCCTTATCTTCCTGATTTCTCAATTTTGGAGTGGGCTGAGACCTCTTATCTTTTCTATCTGCACTCACTCCTTAGAGTGAATTCATTCTGCCTTGGGCCTTTAAACAACATCTATATGCTCCTAACTCACAGGGTTTTCTCTCCAGCCCTGACTTCTTCCCTGAAGACCCTGAGTTTAATATCAAAGTAGCTACTCAATATCCCAACTCGAAGGCATCTCAAACTTAACCTATTCCAAACTGGCCTGCTGGTATTCCACCCCAAACCTACTCCTCTAGCATTCTTCTTCATATTAATAAACAGTAATTGTATTCTTTCCAGCTACCGAGGCAAATAACTTTAAAGTCATTCTTTTTTTTTTTTTTTTCAGGAGGTATCAGGGATTGAATCCAGTAAATGGGAAGCAGGCTCTCAACTACTTGAGCTACATCCACTCCCCTAAAGTCATTCTTGACTCCCCTTTTTCTCCCACCTCACAAATCAATCTGTCAGCGTATCCTGTTTGCCCCAGCTTCAATTATATCATCTGACTACTTTACCTTTACTACCCTTGTCCAAGCTACCAACACTTCTCACCTTGATTTTTTTTATTTTTTTATTTTTATTTTTTTATTTTTTAGTCTGGTAACATATACACAACATAAAATTTCTCATTTTAACCACTTATATGTGTACAATTCAGTGATGTCAATTGCAGTCACAATATTGTACCACCACCATCACCATTCATTAACGAAACTTTCACATCACTCCAAACAGAAATTCTGTACCCATTAAGCAATAACTCCTACCCCCACTCCACTACAGTAATCTGTAATCTACCTTCTGTTTGTATGAATTTGTCTATTCTAGGGATTTTGTTTAAGGGAAATCATACAATACTTGTCCTTTGTGATGACTTATTTCACTCAACATGATGTCTTCAAGGGCTCACCCATGTTGTAGTATATATCAGAATCGCATTCCCTTTTATGGTTGAATAATATTCCAATGTGTGTATATACCACATTTTGTTTATCCATTCATCTGTTGATGAACACTTGGGTTGCTTCCACCTTTTGGCTGTTTGGGTCTATACCTAGAAGTGGAATTACCAGATCACAAGGCAATTCTACGTTTAACTTTCTGAGGAGCTGCCAACTATTTCCACAGCAGCTGCACCATTTTAATTCCCACCAGCAATATGAGGGTTCCAATTTCTCTGCATTCTCACCAACACTTATTTTTGAAATAAAATTTTATTGAAGTATATCATTCATACATGAACATACATAAAAAAATAAGTGTATAGTGAAAGTTGTGAACTTACAAGGGAAACATGCATTGCATTGTACAGGGCTTCCAAACATCACCCTACCACCAACACCTTGCATTGCTGTGAAACATTTGTTACAAATTATGAAAGAGCATCATCAAAATAGTACTACTAACTATATCCCATAGCTTACATTTGGTGTATTTTCCCCCTAACCCAACCGATTTTTAACACCTTGTATTAGCTTTATATATTTGTTATTGTTCATGAGAGAACATTCTCATATTTTTTCTGTTAACCACCATCAATCTTTCACCCCTGGATTCCCTCTATTATACGGTCCCATGCTTTGTACAATCCATTCAAAATGTACACTCAGTGGCTCTCATTTTCACCACAGAGTTGTGCTGTCATCACCTCAGTAAATTTTAGAACATTTTCATTACTCCAAAAAGAAAAATCTCATATCCCTTATATCCCCTTATTCTTGTCCCTTAGAATTGATATAATTTGTTCTTTGCCACTACTGTAAAAAATATTACAATATTACTATCATCCATAAATTACATTAGTTGTAATCTCCCATGTATCACCATATTCTTAACACTTTGTAAAAGAAAAACATTTTATATTTATACTATTAACCACAATCTTCATCTACCACTGAAATCACCATGTTATAAATTCCTTGGATTATTCTCTAGCTTCCTTTAAATTGACATTTATGTCCACAGACTACCCCCTTCAGCCACAAACACATTTATAAATCAGCAGTGTTAGTTATACTCATTATAGTATGTTACCATCAACTCTACTCATTTCTACACTTTTACAATAAACCTTATTAAAAATTCTATATACGTTAAGCATCAGCTCACATTCTATCTCTTAGTGACCTATACTCTAGAGTACACCTCTGTGAGTTTACTCATCGTATTTAGTTCATATTAGTGAGACCATACAATATTTGTCATTTTGTGTCTGGCTTATTTCACTCAACATAATATCCTCAAGCTTCATCCATGTTGTCTGGTGCATCCCGATTTCATCTCTTCTTCCAGCTGAATAGTATTCCATTGTGTGTATACACCACATTTTATTTATCCATTCATTGATTGATGGACACTTGGGCTGGTTCCATATTTTAGCAGCTGTGAATGATGCTGCTATGAACATAGGCATGCAAATGTCAGTTCGTGTTCTTCCTTTCAGTTCTTCTGAATATATTCCTACTAACAGGATTGCTGGATCATATGGTAGTTCAATATTCAGCTTCTTAAGGTACTCACAACACTTATTTTGTTTTTTAAGTAATAGCCACCCTAGGGACTATGAAGTAGTATCTCATTGAGGTTTTGATTTGCATATTTCCTTAATGCCCAATGATGTTAAGCATCTTTTTTTTTTTCTAAAATTAAAAAAAAAATTTATTTATTTCTCCCTACCTCCTTGTTATTTGCTCTCTCTAGGTCTGTTCATTGTGTGCTCGTCTTCCTTTTTTAGAAGGCACTGGGGACAAACCCTGTGGTAGGCAGGAGCACAATCACTTGAGCCACATCCACTTCCCTTAAGCATCTTTTGATGTACTTATTGGCCATTTGCTCATTATCTTTCCCCATTTTATTTATTTATTTATTTATTTATTTATTTATTTATTTATTTATTTTTTACCGGGAGGTCCCAGGGATCGAACCCGGGTCCCTCCATATGGGAGACGGACGCCCAACCATTTGAGCCACATCTGTCCCCTCTTTGCCCATTTTAAAAATTGGGTTGTTTGTCTTTTTGTTGTTGATTTGTAGGAGTCTTTTATATGATCTGCATAGTAAACACTTATAAAATATAAGGCTTCCAAATACTTTCTCCCAATCTGTAGGTTGTCTTTTTACTGCCGTGATGAAGTTCTTTGATGCACAAAAGTTTTAAATCTTGTTACCATCCCATCTATCTATTTTTTCTTTTGTTGCTCATGCTTAGGTGTAAAGTCCAAGAACCCACTGCCTAAAACAAGGTCCGGAAGGTGTTCCCTATGTCTTAGTCTAAGCATTTTATGGTTTTGGCTCTTGTATTTAAGTTGTTGATCTATTTGGAGTTAATTTTTGTATATGTTATTTATGTGTGAGGAAAGAGTCCACATACATTTGTCTTCATGTAGATACCCAGTTTTCCCAGCACCATTTGCTGAAGAGACTATTCTTTCCCCATTGAGTGAACTTGGTTCCTCAGCTGAAAATCAATTGGCTATAGATGTATAAGTTTATCTCACCTTGTTTACTGCAGTAATTTCTTATCTGGCATCCCTACATCAGTCCTTGACTTCTTTCAGCTACCCGTGACTGCTTGATATTGTCAGGTGGTAACAGAGAGGAGGAAACAACAAATACCCAGCTATCACATGTGGCTGTAGGAGAGACTGAGTGGAAAAGCAACAAGTTACTCACTCCATATTAGAGAAAGTTGAATGTGTACAGAAAGCAGCCCAAGAGGGAGAACAAGCAGAAGAAATGGAAACGGCATGGTAACAATGAAAAGAAAGAGAAGGAGGAGGACAGGCAAGATAAAGGCTCCATCTTTTCTTCTTTTTGTTTTTACAGCTTTATTGAGATAAATTTCACGTATCATAAAATTCACCCATTTAAAGTGTACAGTTCAGTGGTTTTTAGTGTATTCAGAGTTGTGTACAAATCATCACAATCTAATTTTAGAACATTGCTTTTTTTCCCTACTTTCTTTTTTTTTTTTTTAAAGATTTTATTTATTTATTCATTTATCCCCCCCCTTGCTGCTTGTGCTTGCTGGGTCAGCTGGCTTGCCTTCACCAGGAGGCCCCGGGAACCGAACCTGGGGCCTCCCATATGGTAAACGGGAGCCCTACTGATTGAGCCACAGCCGCTTCCCATTCCCCACTTTCTTGACAGTGTTTGCAATTTGGATGAAGTTTATCTATTTTTTTTTCTTTGGTTGCTTGTGCTTGGGTGTCATATCTAAGAAATCATTGCCTAATCCAAGCTCTTGCCAAGTTATACCTGTTTGCTTTTTTCAAAAAAAAATAGTTTTGGCTCTTACATTCGATCCATTTTGAGTTAATTTTTGTGCAGTTCATGGTGCCCAAAATGAAAAATTTTAAGCAAGAACTAAATGTAATCTTTCACCTCTCACGTTAAAAAAACTGTAACTCGTTTTGATTAGAATGAGGAGAAATAGGCATCCTACTACATTGGTGGTAGAATATAAATTGGCATAACCTATCTGAAAGGTAATGTATATGGAAAGCATTCACATTGCTCTGTGAGTGTGTAGAGTTTGAATATGTACCAGTCAGTATGGACCAGGTAATGCTGTTGCAACAAGCAACCCCCAAATTTTAGTGGCTTATAACATCAAAACCTTATTTCCTGCTTATGCTACAAATCCCTGTCTGGGATCATGTCTCCTTACACTGGGTCCCCAGGATGAGAGTCTCAATAACCTGGAGTGTTTCTAGTAACCAAGACAGAAAGAAAGGGACATAGCAAATAGAGAATTGTCTCTTAAAGCCTTCCATCATTACTCCTCACAAATAATTGGCCAAAACGAGTCACATGGATGGGGTTAACTGTACATCCTTGTTTGTACATGACAGCTCTGGTTTTACAATGCTGCCCAGGTGTAATAACAGATTTTGCCCTCTTTCACTCAAAATGCCCCTGTTTATATCATAAATTATATCAACAGTCTACACATGGGCACTCCTGACTTCAAGGGGCAGGGAAGTGCAATCCCTGTGTGCTCAGAAGGTGTGCTCAGAAGTGTGCTCAGAAGGAGGAGACCTGGGAATATTTGGTGGATGGTACTAAAGATTGCTATAAAAGGATACACACTAAAATGCTAACATCATTATTTCAGGGTGGCACGGTTCATGATTTTTATTTTCTTCTTTTCACTTATCAGTGATTTATTTTTTAACACTGAATATGTTTTATTCTTATAATAAGAAAAATTATTTTAAAATAGCAAATGGGATAAATCCATTCTCTCTCTGTGAGTTTTCAGTTTACAGGTTGGGGCTGAAATGATTAACCTGATGATAAAAATATGTTCCAGAAAAAGAATTCTAAGGAAAGATGGCATTTGATTTGAGGCTATAAGGCTTGAGGACAATGTGTTTAAGAGGTTATTGAAAGCTGAAAAAAGAACTACGTGCAGAATGGTTAAGAGGGTGACAGTGGAAAGAGGGAAGAGCACACATCAGTAAATGCCTGGAGGCAGGGACGCCGAGGCGTGTTCACGGAACAGCTCGTCACTGATTTAGGGGAGAAGAGACAGTTCATATTTGTGGAGCATCTGCTCCGTGACAGGCGCAAAATTGGGCAAACATACTTCGTTTTATTTCCTCTTTGTGACCCCTCTGTGAAGTGGGTGTTATTGCCTGCGTTTTGCACACGAGGAAGCTCTGACTCAGGGAGGTTAAGTGAAAAGAGTAGCTATGATTTATTAAACATTTAGGATAGTACCAAGCACTTTACCAGGTAACTTCCAAACACCCTCTCTAAACCTTTGAAACAAATCTACAAGGTGAACATTATGATTCCCATTTTACAGTTGAAGCTCAGAGAGCTGAGTTAACTTAGTCATGTTCAAAGGGCTAAGAAGTTAGGGTTTGACCCCAGGTTTACTGTCTGCACCAAGGTCTTTTTGACAACAAAGTACGTACTCTTTCCCTGTGACTGTCTTAATGGGATCACAAGGTGTATGTAAGGGAAGGATGGGTGAGAAGCAAGGACACGTTAGTGAAGACCACAGTTGGAGGGCTCTGAGTGCTAGGATGGAAAAATTTTATTTAACTCTTTAGGGAATCATTGGGCATATTCTTAAACTCAAAACTGAACTTTAGTTAGATTACCTATGCAAGAAGGTGAAGGAGGAACTGGACGAGGTGGGGAAGTCAAGGCTACCTCAATTAGGGAATACGAGGACAATTAAGTTAACTATAGAATATTATTCACTCATTCAACTCACAAATAAATATTAACGATGTTGGAAGAGGCTTTGTATATGTATAGTGTTAAATAAAAATACGGAACACAAAATCATATATACAGTGTAGTATCAACTATGTAAACTTAAAAATATAACCATAATGGTAACAGTGCTTATGTTTGGGTGTGTATTTTTGGGTGATTTTTCTATTCCCTTTTTGTATTAGTCATCTATTGCTGCATAACATATTGCCCCATCACTTAATGACTTAAAACAACAAACATTTCTTATCTCACGGTTTTGTAAGGAATTCTGGTGCAACTTTCATGTGATTTCAGTCAAGCTGCCAACTGGGGCTACGGGCTCTTCCAAAGACTCCCCTAGCGGCAGGGGGATCCGCTTTCTAGCTCACTAGGATGGCTATTGGGTCCCTCCACAGGGCTGCCTCACAACATGGAAGCTGCTTTTCCTAGGACAAGCGAACCAAGAGAATGAGAGAGCGCATTGAAAATGGAAGGCACAGTCTTGTTAGAATTGACATCCCATCATTTCTGCCATATTCTTTTTTTTTTTTTTTTTCTCTAGACAGTACTGGGGATTAAACCCTGGATCTTGTACATGCAAAGCAGGCACTCAACCACTGAGCTATACCTGCTCCCTCATATATTTTTTTAAAGATTTATTTATTTATTTATTTATTTCCCTCCCCCCAGTTGTTTCTGAGCTCGCTGTCTGCTCTCTGTGTCCATTCGCTGTGTGTTCTTCTGTGTCTGCTTGTCTTCTCTTTAGGCAGCACTGGGAACTGATCCTGGGACCTTCCAGAGTGGAGAGAGGTGTTCAATCTCTTGCGCCATCTCAGCTCCCTGGTCTACTGCGTCTCTTATTGTCTCTCCTCTGGGTCTCCTGCTGCGCCAGCTCTCCGCGCAAGCCAGCACTCCTGCATGGGCCAGCACTCCTGTGTGGGCCAGCTTTCTGCTTGGGCCAGCTTGCTTTTCACCAAGAGGCCCCAGGAATCAAATCCTGGACCTCCTCTATGGTAGATGGGAGCCCAATCACTTGAGCCACATCTGCTTCTCCTCGTTAGGTTTTAAATAATTATTTTTCTTACTGTGGATTGACTTTCATTCTCTGACATGGGCACTCAGTGACTTCTTTCAACTTACATATGCATGCCCTTTAGTACTGGCAATGTTATCAGATTTTTTAAAAACCAAAAACTTCTGTACATTTTTTCTACTCTCCCTTTATAGCATTCCTATTAGTAACATACTAGACTTCCTGAATTAGTCTCTGGTTTTTTATATTTTCTTTTTTATTTTCTATGTGTTCATGCTTTATTATACTTCCTGGGAGATTTTCTAGACTTATTCTCCCAACTATTTTATTATTTTTCATTTAGATAGCCACATTTTTTATTTTTAAGAGTTTTTCCCTCTATTCTCTGCTACTCTTTTTTTTTTTTTTCTGTTTTTTTTTTTTTTTTTTTTTTTCCTGCTACTCTTTTTAATTATTATCATGTTCTCATTCCATGGGTGCAATATATGTTTTATCTCTCTGAAGATATTAATAATAGTTTTATATTTCTCTTCTTTTAATGGAAGATGTCTAATCATCATTCCAATTTCTTTTTTGATAATGAACTATTCAGACTTTCCACTTTTTCTTGGGTCAATTTCTGCCTGGAAATTACCCATTTCATGCAGATCTTCAGATTTGCTGTCACACAATTACATAGAGAAAACTTAAAAAAAAATCTTTCCTGTATCCTATATCTTCTTCTCATTCTTTTTCTTGCCCATTTTTACTTTCTCTGCTTGGTCAGGCTTTCAAGGATTTTATGTATTTAATAGTATTTATTGTAATGTTTATTCTTTTTACTCTCAAGTTTTCAATTTCATTAATTTCAACTCTTATTGTGATTTCCCTCCTCTTCATAATTTGATCTTTTTTTCTAATTCAGTAAGTTAAGTACTTAGCCTCTTGTTTATTTGAGACTTTTTTTGGGGGGGATGGGGAACTGGGGTTAGGGTGCTATATCAGTATATTAATATGAGAAAATATTGCCGAGTAAGCTAAGAAAATTTTTTTAAGTCCAACTAACTAAATGTACCATATTCATTAGTCATTTCATATTCATTTCTATTTATTTGCGTGCTGAAAGGGCTAAGAGGGGAACTGGGTAGAAGTTAGTGGGTAACTTGGCAGCTGTGGGAAGGGATGGTGGTGGGTGCTTAGTAAGGAGAGCAGAGGAAAGGAAAGAGGAAAGTTTGGCATTTACACTGGGTTGAGTCTCTTTAGAAACTTTTGGTGGATGAAATCTTACAAAAAGGGCAACTTGGGAGTTAGAAATAATTAAGTAATGGTGATTTAAAATTTAATATGGGGGGAAAAGAACATTTCTCTCACACATGCAATTAGTATTATTACCATTTACTTATGATTGATACTTCAAGAATAGAACTGGGAATTCTTTTAATTAGAAAATGTCTTAATATTTTCCCCTGAAGTGTTTTCATGCCTTAGGAAAAGATCACTGAAAATATTATAGCTTCTAATTCCCATTCTGTGTTTTTACTATTCATAGTATCCTTATGATATTAATTGATGTAACTTTGGGTGGAGAGGAATATATGTTTTTAAATGAGATCTAATATTTCCTCAAAATCATTATTGTGATTTTTTTTCTTAGAACATTGGAGAAAGTGAAGCTTTCAGGTCAGAATCTAATTTTCCCCCAATATCTGATTATAAAAAATTTCAAACATGGAAAATTTGAAAGAAATGTACAGTGAACACCCATATGTCCCCCACCTAGGGTATGCAATTAGAATTTAATTTTTATTAGTTAGAATTAACATTTGCCTAAACCTATGAATGATGTTGAGTAGAGTAAGAGTTCTATTACAATTACACAAGAAGTATTCTGTTCCTACTGGTAAGTCCAGTGCTTCATGAGAGTTCTGTATTGTGGCCAATTTCATCATTGCTTTCAACAAGCCAACACAGGCCAGCTGTTAGCTGGGCGGAGGAGCTTCTAGAGAATTCTCCCCAGCTTAAAAAAATAAAATTTCAAAGTCATCTGGCTTGCTGCCTAAAGACACCTACAGCTTTGAGCTCTTCAAAGCAGGTGATGTCCACAGACATAACCAAGGACTTTCTGGTTGTGCCACAAGGAAGGAAGCACCACTGCTCCGGCCTAGAAGGTGACACGGACAGTGATGGAGACAAGAGGGTAACTTGGATTCATGTTCTTCCAAAGTCAGTTTCCCTGAAAGTTCTACTGCAGTATTAGTGGCAACCTTCCCCTCCGGTAGTACAACTTTCTCCGTGATGTTTTTCAGAACTATTTAAGCTCTTAAAGAGAAAGGGGAACATAACTTCTTTGAAATATGGGAAAACAGTGGCAATCATCTCTCTAAGTTGATTCCAACTACCACATGTGGTATCACAAGCTATATGTTTCAACTCAAATTAATTGCTTCATTTTGGCTTATTTCTTTTTCTAGAAGGTCTTGGGTTGAGGAATACGTGCTCAACAGTAGCCTAGCTTACTCTCACAAGAAAAAAACAACACTCAGTATTTGTGGCTGAATAAAACCTACGGCAATATACCAATCATACTCATCCTGTAAGAATTGATGTAGTTTTCTCAATTATAAAGCCTTTTGGGATAGCCCAGAATGTACAATTTCGCATAGGAATAGAGTATCTGGGTGAATAAAAATATAACATTTTTAGAATGGCGACAGTCTTTTTAAGTCTTAAAAGTCCTTTACTTGTTTGCCTTTCTGAATCCATGACCTTCATGGGGAGTCAAGGGTCAGCAAACGTATCTGAAAAGAGCCAGATAGAAAATATTTTAGGTTTTTGCAGTCCATACAGTCTCCGTTGCAAGTGCTCAACTCTGCCATCATCCCACAAAAGCAGCCATAGACATTACATGAACGATTGGCCGTGGCTGTATTCCAGAAAAATCTATCTATCAACACTGACATAGACTACATTAGTTATATACAAAACAAAGACCTCATGTTTAAGCTCCACAACCAAGCTGTAACATGAGTTAAAACTTACAGACTCCTGCGAATATTCCCGCTGGCCTGATTTTGTGATAATCAGGGTAGGCTAAACATTTGCTATATTAGAAACCACGCATGTGTCCCCAGACCTAGTTTTTCTCCCTAGGTCTGGTTTTTAGAATGCTGGTGATAAAATGAAGCCTGACTTATTATATGACCATCCTGTATGGGAAAAGGCTGTTACTTTGGGTATCTTTGGTCAATCTTAAGAGATATAGCAAGGGGGCGGATGTGGCTCGGGTGGTTGGGCATCTGTCTCCCATATGGAGGGACCTGGGTTTGATTCCCGGGACCTACAGGTAAAAATTTGAAAAAGGAAAATATAGAAGTTGTGTGAGCTACCAGGCCCCATGCACAGGTGCGCCATCAGGCCCTGCGCATGGGTGTGCTGCCAGGCCCCGCGAGCCATGCAGCAAGATGATGACGTAACAGGAGAGTGACACAAGGCAGAGCCAAGACGAGACGCGCCGAAAAACTGGGAGCTAAGGTGGCGCAGGTGGTAGGACGCCTCTCTCCCACATCAGAGATTCCGAGGATCGAATACCAGTGAATACAGGAGGAGAAGGATGAGAAAAGAGGGCAGGAAACAGACACAGAGTTGCCCAGCAAATGGACAAAGAAATAGCAAAAATGGGGGGGGGGTTAACAATGGATAAAAGTAAATAAATAAATCCCTAAAAAAATGTATAGGGGAGTAAGTTAGTAGTAATACTTTGATGATGCTCTTTCATAATTTGTTAAATGTTTCACAACAATGCAAAGTATTTGCGGTGGGGTGATGTGTGGGAGCCCTGTATGATGTTATGCATGCTTGTTTTGTAAGTTCACAATGTTTACTGAACACTTATAGTTTATGTATGTTCAGGTATGAATGATATACTTCAATAAATTATTGAAAAAAAACAAAAAACTTACAGAATCACTACACTGTTTACAATAAAGTTTCTTCTAACATAATCTAGTGCTCAATTTTTGGATACAGTTTATTCAGTTTATGAAACCACCAGAGAAGGGAGAATCATACAGTTTCTGGATTTTCATCACAGCTTAAAAAGTAAAGTGGAGGGGTTAAGAACACAGGTTTTAGAGTCAGTCAGATGTGAAGTCAAACCAAGCTGTGCAACTTTACTTAGCTGTGTGCTATTAGGTAAATTGACAAGCATTTTTACGTTTCTTCATTTGTAAAATGGTGAAATGGGTTGTTTTGAGGATAAATGCGTATAAAACAATGTGTTTAGTAAGGCATAGAGTAAATGCTCAATAGGTGTTAATTCATTATCATTGTTAAGTCATTGCTATGTTAGTTTTATTTTTCTAGGTAGAAAGATCATCCATGACATTGGGGTTCACTAGTCCACTTCACTGATTTGTAGTTAGGAAAATCACCCTAATGTAAGGTCATATTTGTTTAATTTGAGGCTTTATGATTAATTTGACTTAATAATAGATAGATGGATTATATGTGGTCTCCTAGGGTGAGAGCTGGCTCCTTCCATCTCTGTACCACAAGAAGGTAAGAAGAGAGGTGCATTTCTTCATGTTTGACTTTGGCACTGTGACTACCTTTACATATGTGTGGGTTAATGGTATTTGTACATGCAGACTTTAAAAATTAATGTTTATAAAGCATTTTTTAAAAGAAGAGTTTAGGGTCGGATGTGGCTCAACTGGTTGGGCGTCCATCTCCCATATGGAGGGACCCGGGTTCAATCCCCGGGACCTCCCGGTAAAAAAAAAAATTAAGTAAATAAATAAAAGAAGAGTTCAGAGCTCTTTAAGGAGTTTCCAAAGCGCATTAATGGCCATTTAAAAAGTCATTTTGTTGCAGATTATACATGGCACATATGGAAAAATCCAAAAGGTACAAGAGATTATACAGTGAAAAGGAAGTTTTCTTCATTTTTTCTACTCCATTCTCTAGCCTCACAGTTTCTAAGAAACTTCCACTTCCAGAGATGCAAACACACTCATGTACTTGTGTATATAGATGCATTCATATTCAGGCTGTTCTGAACCTTACTTTCACTTAGAATATACTGGAAATTTTCCACATCTCCCCATATAGAGCTGTCTTGTATTTTTTAACGTCAGCTTACCATTCCCTCAGATAGATGTGCCCCACATTATCTAACCAGCTCCCTAGGACGGACTTGTAGGTTGTTTCCAATTGTTTGCTCTTACACGGAAACTTGCAATGCTGCCTTGTGCGTTTTAACGTTCTTTTCACTGTGATTTCTGTCCTGGTTTTTTTTCCCCCCAGCACGACTGAAAAAAGTTATTCTGTAGGGCTTTCCCGAGTCTCCTGGTCACGCATTTGTGCAGTTACCGCGACATTGTTATCATCACTCCCCTGTTCCTCTGCCCACTCGGGCCCCGTGGGGGCGGGGTATATTAGTAACTATGTGTCACTGAAGATGCGCCCAGAGCATTTGTGCAATGCACGTGTCCTACACCGATTTCTGGCGAATACAGGCGTCGGAGGAAACAATTCTGGGAGCAAGTGGCTGCAGCTCCTCTGGCAGGGTGCGTGGACCCGCGGCGGCGTTGCAATCTGTGCGGTACGCGGTCCTGGTGTGAAACTCCTGACCAGACTCTCCCAGCCCAGGTCCGCAGTCCTCCCCCTACACCAGGGAGGTGTTTAAAGGTGTCTCTTAGAAACAGGCACAACTCGGGCAGCCCGGCTCCAGAACAATGGGGCCTTTCAGCCACCCCTTCGGCTGGATGGCTCGTCGCCATGACAACCACCCCATTATTGCAAGCCCGAGCCGGTGGCTGCTGCAGACGCTCTCCTCCCGGGCTCCCCTCCCCCTGCGGGCCCCGCCGTATGGTGTGTGTGGCACTGGCAGCTGTTGTCCAAAGAAGGCACCTCTTTGTCTCCAGGGGATGAAAGACATTTGGTTTTCATTGCCACCCTTTCTCTCCGCCCGACAACTTTTCTCCGCGCCCTGCGCCCTGTCCCCAGAAGGTGCCCCTTGATGTCAGTGCACAACCGCTTTCCTCTAGGATGCACTCTTCCTCACGCACTTCTGGCTTTACAGCAAACTCGGGAGTCACTAGTTGCCTCCCTCTCCAGCGCAGTGTACAAAGTAGGGGGGTTCACTTTAGAAATCCCGGGTTTCTTTTTTTTCCGCTCTGTTCTTTGAGTTGCACTGCAAGCCGGTTCTCCCCTCATACCCAACAGCACCACCTTCTGCAGCGAGGGGCTTATTACAAAGTCTGTCCTTGTCAGCCTTAAAGGCTCTTTGCCCCGCCACTGGAAAAGTTGGGCCTGTTAATATAATGACCAGTTATTTTCCACCTCCCAATTATTTGTCACTATTTTAGAGCATCTCATTTTCAAGCAGCTAGAGACCCTGTGGCTGAAGACAACACAATTATGTGAACGATACGACCTGTGTTTTTCACACAGTTCTAATTTTAAATGTATTGTTTTTCAAAAAGTTTTGTGTGGCCTTGAACGAATACCTAAATTTGATCGACTTTATTTTGTACTTGGAGGAATTTTATAAAAAGTAAATCGAAAAGGTTACAAAAAATCTTTGGCAGGCCCTGTGTCTGGGATTTTTTGGTTCAAAGAATGGAGCACCTATACTCTTCCCCAGGGCTCCTGAAATTGGAACAGATGGTGTTTTTGAGCCCTATCTAGTTTAATGAAAATGGTTGGAAATAAAAAAGGCTACAGTGGTGAGAAAAGCAGGCTCAAGAAGGAGGAGGGATGCTCCTACAAAAATGCAGAAGCTTGTAGTTACTAGAGTAGAGAAAAAGAGAAAGTGTATCGAACTAATCTAAAGACACTTTAGATCAGGAGTTCTTAACAAAGTGTCTGTGAGCTTGAATTGAAATTCAAAAAAACATTCTTGTGGGGACGTGTTGGTGCGGGTGTGATATATTTATTAAATAATACACAGTGTAGTGTGGACTTAGTAAGCTTTTCACCTGACAAAGGGGTCTGTGGAACAAAAAAGGTTAAGATCTCCTGCTTTAGATAACGTGTAGGTGGGAAAAATCAGAGTATTTAAAAATTGTATCTACTAATAAGGTAGAGGTTAGAGGAAGAAATTTGAGGATAACTGATGCAGATCTCGTTAGTCTTTCCGCTGTTATTTTTTGTAATGAATTAAAGTTTAAAAATACTTAGTTACTAGATGATAAAAAGAACATTTTAAAAAATCTTTGGGAATGCTAGATGTATGACAAGTAAAGAGAGAGGAAGTTCAGCAGGTGACTGGCAAGAGGTAAGCTTTTCTGGTCTTTGTTTCCAATACTAACAATTACATTTGGTAAACAGGAAGTGCCAAGTCTGGCACACAGGAAACAAGTATTTCAAAGCCATGTTGTTTTTTTCCCCCGGAGAAAAAAGTTTATCTAAATAACCAATCTAGAAAATAATGTTACTCCAAAAACTTTTTTTTTTTAAGATGCAAGCTCTTTTCTTCCTCTACATTACTGAATAAAAAATTTTTTTCTGACTGAATACATTTTGGAGTAAATTCTGTCACTCTTTTTGTGAGAATTGATGAATACTTTCCTCAAGTCATTTCAAATGAGAGTCATAATGAAGTGTCACAATCTGAAACTCTAGTTTTTTTCATTTTATCTATAAAGTATTTACACTTGTTATTAAGAGCAATCTTGCATTTCTGACAGTAATGCTCATAATTTTGTTTGTAATCTGATTTTTTCCAATAAATACCTCATTTTATTTTATTAAAGTTACATATGGGAATATGTAGAAGTGTGCCCCATTTAGCTCAGGGGCCATCATGGGGATTAAGAGAGAGGCCAAGCAGACAGGACTCCAGGATTCTGGTCCCTCCGCCATCCAGAGCAGGTCTTCATTAACCATGTTCCATGTATGTGTTCACTTGTCTAAAAGATTCCACTGCTAAAAAAAACTAATAATATGAAGACCACTGCTAAAATACACTTTTAGAGTTGGAAAAGATCTTAAAGATAATTTTTTCCAATCCTCTCATTTTACTGATAAGGAAATTGAGCACCAGGTAATTTATCTAGATAAGCTTCCCAAGATCATGCCATCAGTTTGTGGCTATCTATGACTCTGACCCTGCTTGCCATTCCTACAGTCCTTTTAGACCAGAGCTGACTGTATTACCTCTCCCTGGTCATCTGACTGAACCTTCTTTTTACTATGAACATGTTTTTGTCTTTACTTCTACAAAGATGGAATAAAAGCTGTCTTATAGAACTTTCCTATTTCCCAGCCTGCCTTTCTTAATCTAAATCCTTCAATTCTAGACCCTATTTAAAATATCCAATCTATTCATTAAGAGTAGTTTTTCAGTTCACTTTTACTGGCCATGGATAGTCTGTTAGTTGCCTATTCAATACCCACTCTACTGTCTCCTTTATTAGCAGAATCCCCTTTGGGGGTGAGGGTGGCAATGTGCCCAGGACCTCTTTTAGCTCAATTCTGAACAACAGAGCACAAGTCTGCTTTCTGTGTATTCTTCTGTGTCTGCTTGTCTTCTCTTTAGGTGGCACCAGGAACCGATCCTGGGACCTTCCGGAGTGGAGAGAGGTTCTAAATCTCTTACGCCATCTCAGCTCCCTGGTCTGCTGTGTCTCTTATTGTCTCTCCTCTGTGTCTCTTTTTGTTGCATCATCTTGCTGCGCCAGCTCTCTGCACAGGCCAGCACTCCTGCGTGGGCCAGCTCGCTGCACAGGCCAGCTTGCTTTGCACCAGGAGTCCCCGGGAATCGAACCTTGGACCTCCTATATGGTAGATGGGAGCCCAAATGCTTGAGCCACATCTGTTTCCCCCTTTTAGATGTATTAAGATGTCTGTGATGCAACTACATGGGGATATGGCAAGTGGGTAACTGGTATGTAGCTCTGGGGGTCTGTGAAGAGGTTGGAGATATTGAATGTCATCATCTTTAAAAGAGTACTTATGCTCGTGAGGTCATGTGAGTAAAGAGTACAGTATAAAGAGAGAATGGAGAAGGGACTAGTAACAAGTGGACCAATGCTATTCCCCTGGGGTGGGACTGGGAACTCCCATTGGATATTCCCAAAGTTAATCCCTGGGAAAGAAGCCATTTGGTACAACTATGACTTTACCTGGGAAATTGGAGCCAGGACACCAGCCAAGGCTGCCAGGAGAGGGATATTGCTGTCTCCTTATCACAGCAAGTTTGGATTTCAGGAGCTCAGTCTAACATTGCTTGGGCTCTTAGGTCAGAGGAGTTACAGAGAACCTTTGCCACCTGGGAGCAGGTACACAGCCCACAGAGAACCCCAGGAGAATCCTGATTATATCACATCTTGTGAGCTACATTATTAGTTGCATGTTACTCTGTGTTCATTTCTCTTTTGTTATCCCCAAATTTGCCGAAAAGCTTTTTATACGTGTCCAGTGGGGTCTCTGCTGTGCTATGGGAGATTAAATAAAAACTAGTGCATCTACAATGGGGTTGAAGAATTAAAGGGATCCTGAGCCTCTCAAGGCCAGCCTGGTGCAGGGTAGGAGCTAGTAGTGAGAGGTCCCTGAGGAGAAAGTGGTCCTCTTGTTCGAGAGGAGAGGTATCCAGTTAAGTCTCTCCTCACTACGTGGACAAGCTTGTTCCCTGGCCAGCCTGAAAAGAGCTGGTTTTGGTTTTTGAAAGGGAGCTAGATTTTCTTTATGAGTTTTCTTCCCATTTGATTGTAAGCTCCTTGAAGACATACTTTAATTGTCTTTGTATCACAATTAAATTTGTATCACCAATGTCCCAGGGACATTGTATGCACTCAGTAAATATTAGTTTAATAGATGAATTAATGTCTGCAAGGCATTGTTCTTGAATGCTGTGAACAATGCAAAGATATACACACTATGGTTCCGCAAAGAGTTTACAGTACAAATGCATGGTACTGTAGGTGATATGAAACACCCGTGAAATGCTGTTAGCTCCCAGAGAGGGGAGAAATTACTCCAGTGTGCATCAGGGGGCATCAGATTTCATGGAGAAGGAATCATCTGGCTGGGCCCTGAAGACTGGAGAGACTTTCCACAAATAGGATGAATGAGACAAGAATGCATTGAGGTCAGTAGATAAGTGAGAACAAAGGCATGGAGTGGGGACAGTCCATTTCTTTTGGGCATGATCAGTAGTGAAGTTTGGTCCAAGGGTAAAGTACATAGAGAGGAAGAAGAAGCATCAAAGCCAGAGAGTTGTGCTGGGGCTCCACTGCAGCGTCCTTAGAAATGTGTCTTTCATTGGATAAGTCCTCTCTTCTCTCTCTTAGAAAAACCATTCCCCAGGAACTCTGATAGCTGATATTGACTTTTCATGGCAGAAAAATTTCTCAGCAGTGACTGCTTTTAAACCATAGAATGGTTTGTGAGTAGCAGCTTTGGAAAAACGTTTCCTCGAGATTTTGTAGATGATTTCCCATGGCCCTTCTCAAAATTGTGGGCAGGTACTATATAACCTCTCAAATGTTATGTTATTCTATTCGACTCTACAAATATTGGAAGATCTACTTTGGGTGTGACGCTGGGCATTGCTGTCGCTGAATTCATGTTATGTCTGTCTCCCCACAACCGGTTTCTCTCCCTGTGGTCCCCCTATCAACACATGACACTTCGATTTACATGGTGGCCCAAATCAGAAACTGCTGAATGATCCTTGATTCCTCACTTTCCCTCACTATTCACATTCAATCAATTCCCAATCCCTACTATTTTACCTTTGAACATCTCCAAAATTTCTCTCCCATTCCCCCTTCATGGTGCCAGTCATCGTCATCTCTTATGTGGATTATTGAAATGATCTACATGGTCTCCCAGCCTCCAAACTTGGCCTTCTCCAATTCATCCTGCACACCTGTTCTCTCTGAAATGTAAATCTGAAAGCATGTCACTCTCCTGCTTAACATTTCTTCAGTGGGTTCACATTACCCAAGTTGGTTAATATGACTTATGAGAGAGGCAGGAGGTGTAGACTCTGAACCAGACTGCTATGTAAGATCTTTATGTAGATCTTCCTGTGTGCTTGAATTCCAGCTCTGCTACTCACCAGTTCTTTGACCTTGGGCAGGTTACCTAAGGACTCACCGCAGTTTTCTCATCTATAAAAAGGAGATCGTCAGGGATCTACCACTCCCGGAAAGGGGAGAGAGAGGGACACAGCCTTAGGCTGACTCAGGTTCTGACCTGTAAATTTGGGCTGCGGAGCCCCACGGACCCTTCCACGTGGCGGTTTGCCCTGGGAGCCTAGGAAGGACTGGAGAAACCCGACCCTCGCAACCTCCCTCTCCTCTAGCCTAGACTAATTTTTGAGGACTCCAGGGAGAGGGGAGAGAGAGCCTGGGGCTGACCCTGCTTTTGACTCCCAGGTTTGGTCTGCCCTGTCCCGAGAGCCCTTCCAGGCCGGGTGGGCTGCATCATTGTTTGCTTGGAGCCTGCAAGGGGCTAAAGATATACAAACCTCCCAATCTCCTCCTCTACTAACAGGGACTGATTGTTGAGGACTCAGAAGGGAGTGGAAATATTTCCTAGCTGGGAAAAGGGGGTGCTACGAGAGAAGTTTGGAGAACTGTCTCAGAAAGTTTGAATCACAGGGCTCTTAGCCCCCAGACAGGAAGCTCTATCACATTGATCTGGTCTGTGTCACAACAAATATGCTCCGACCAGGCATTGAATTGAGAGCTGACAAAAAGCGCCATCTCCTGGCAGACCAAGGAAGTGCACATAAGAAAATTAATAAGTAGGAGAGGCTTTTCCTGGCCTCTATAGCCTCCCTGCCCAAGGCCCTAGGAAACGACTCTACAACCAATTACTGGGTCCAGTGCCCAGTTTTGAGCAAGTAGCAGAACAATCCTAACAATCAAGGTTGAACCAAAAATCAAAGAGCTGTGGTAACTCACAGCCTCCTGCCACTAAAACCCATAAAAGAAAAAGAGATAGGGCATCTAAGTAAAATACAATCTAACCAGATGCCTAAGCACCAGCAAAAAATTACAAGCCATACTAAGAAAACAGAAGACATGGCCCAAGAAAATGAATACAGCAAAGTCCCAGAAAAGATGCAGAATTTGAGAGAACTAATCAGTGAGATGAGCACAAATTTCCAAAATCAAATTAATAAGATGAAAGAGAATATAGTTAAGGAGATAAATGACATCAAGAAGTCATTGAGTGAACGCAAAGAAGAACTTGAAATCCTGAACAGAAAAGTAACAGAGTTCATGTGAATGAAAGACACAATAGGTGAAGTCAAAAATACATTTGAGGCATACAACAGCAGACTCGAAATGGTAGAAGAAAGAAAAAGTGATACCGAAGACAGAGCAGCTAAAATTGAAGAGAGAAAAGAAGAGAGAGAGAAAAGAATGGAAAAAATTGAGCAGGGGCTCAGAGAGTTGAATGATAACACAAAACGCAACAACATACGTGTCATGGGAGTTCCAGAAGGGGAAGAGAAAGGAAAAGGGGCAGAAAGAGTATTTGAGGAAATAATAGCTGAAATTTCCCAACTCTCACGAAAGAAATGAACTTGCATGTCCAAGAAGCACACTGTACCCCAATGAGAATAAATCCAAATAGACCTATGCCAAGACACATATTATTCAGAATGTCAAATGTAAAAGATAAAGAGAAAATTCTCAGAGCAGCAAGAGAGAAGCAAACGATCATGTACAAAGGACGTCCCATAAGACTTAGTGCAGATTTCTCTTCAGAAACCATGGAGGTGAGAAGACAGTGGTATGATACAATTAGGAAACTGAAAGAGAAAAACTGCCAGCCGAGAATTCTTTATCCAGCAAAACTGTCCTTCAAATATGAAGGTGAATATAAAGTATTCACAAACAACCAGAAACTAAGAGAGTTTGCAAAAAAGAATCCACCTTTGCAGGAAATATTAAAGGAAGCCTTAGAACCTGAAAGAAAAAGACAGGAGAGAAAGGCTTGGAGGAGAGTATAGAAGAAAGAAAAGCAGAAAGGATAACCAAAAGAGTAAAAAGAGAGACAAAAATAAGATGACATATGAAAACCAAAGAATAATATGGAGGAAATAAATACTGCATTTTCAGTAATATCATTGAATGTGAATGGATTAAATTCCCCAATCAAAAGATACAGGCTGACAGAATGGATAAAAAAAACATGAGACATCCATATGCTGCTTACAAGAAACTCACCTCAGACCCAAGGATACAAACCGGCTGAAAGTAAAAGGTTGGAAAAAGATACTCCACGCGAATAGTAAACAGAAAAGAGCAGGGGGTAGCTATAATAATATCAGACAAAACAGACTTCAAATGCAAAAAAGTGATAAGAGATGTGGAAGGCCATTATATGTTAATAAAAGGGACGATCCTCCAGGAAGATATAACAGTCATAAATATCTACACACCTAACCAGAGTGCCCCAAAATATGTGAGACAAACTCTGGCAAAACTGAAGGGAGAAATAGACATTTCTACAGTAATCGTTGGAGACTTCAACACCCCTCTCACATCATTAGATAGAACAATTAGACAGAAGATCAACAAGGAAACAGAGAACTTGAACAATATGATAAACAAGTTAGACCTAATAGACATATACAGAACACTGCATCCAAACTCAGCGGGTTATACATTCTTCTCAAGTGCCCATGGATCTTTCTCCAGGATAGACTACATGTTAGGTCACAATACAGCTCTCAATAAATATAAAAAGATTGAAATTATACAAAGCACCTTCTCAGATCATAATGGAATGAAACTAGAAATCAATAACAGACCGGAAAAAAGGAAATTTGCAAATGTGTGGAGACTGAACAACACACTCCTAAATATTCCGTGGGTCAAAGAAGAAATTGCGGGAAGCGGCTGTGGCTTGATCAGTAGGGCTCCCGTTTACCATATGGGAGGCCCCGGGTTCGGTTCCCGGGGCCTCCTGGTGGGGGCGGGCCCGCCCGCACAGCGTGGTTGGCTGACCCAGTGAGCACAAGCAGCAAGGGGGGGATAAATGAATAAATAAATAAATAAATCTTTAAAAAAAAAAAAAAAAAAAAGAAGAAGAAATTGCAAGTGAAATCAGTAAATATATTGAGACAAATGAAAATGAGAACACAACATATCAAAACTTATGGGATACAGCAAAGGCAGTCTTGAGAGGGAAATTTAGAGCCCTAAATGCCTATATTAAAAAACAAGAAAGAGCTAAACTCAAAGATTTAACTGAACAACTTGAGAAACTAGAAAAAGAACAGCAAACCAATCCCAAAGCAAAAAGAAGGAAAGAAATAATAAAGATTAGAGCAGAAATAAATGAAAACGAGAACAGAAAAACAATAGAGAAAATCAACAAAACCAAAAGCTGGTTCTTTGAGAAGATCAATAAAATTGACAAACCCCTCGCTAGATTAACAAAGAAAAAAAGAGAGAAGATGCAAACAAATACAATCAGAAATGAAAGGGGGGAAATTACAAATGACCACATAGAAATAAAAAGAATCATAAGAGGATATTATGAGAAACTATATACCAACAAACTAGACAACCTAGATGAAATGGACAAATTTCTAGAAACTCATAACCAACCTACACTGACACAACAAGAAATACAAGAACTTACAAACCAATCACAATTAAGGAGATTGAATTCGTCATCAAAAATCTCCCAGCAAAGAAAAGTCCAGGACCAGATGGCTTCACAGGTGAATTCTACCAAGCATTTCTAAAAGAATTAACACCAATCCTGTTTAAACTCTTCCAAAAAATTGAAGAGGAGGGAAAATTACCCAACTTATTTTATGAAGCCAACATCACCCTAATACCAAAGCCAGATAAAGATTCCACAAGAAAAGAAAATTACAGACCAATCTCTCTAATGAACATAGATGCAAAAATTCTCAACAAAATACTTGCAAATCAAATCCAACAGCGTATCAAAAGACTTATACATCACGACCAAGTGGGATTTATTCCTGGTATGCAAGGCTGGTTCAACATAAGAAAATCAATCAATGTAATACACCACATTAACAAGTTGAAGGGAAAAAACCACATGATCATCTCAATAGATGCAGAAAAGAAATTCAACACAATCCAACATCCTTTTTTGATAAAAATACTTCAAAAAGTAGGAATAAAAGGAAAATTCCTCAATATGATAAAAGGCATATATGAAAAACCCACAGCCAACATCATACTCAATGGGGAAAGGTTGAAAGCTTTCCCCCTAAGATCAGGAACAAGACAAGGATGCCCACTGTCACCATTGTTATTCAACATTGTACTAGAAGTTCTAGCGAGGGCAATTAGACAAGACAGAAAAATTAAAGGCGTCCAAATAGGAAAAGAGGAAGTAAAACTCTCACTGTTTGCGGATGACATGATCCTGTATTTAGAAAATCCTGAAGTATCCACAACAAAGCTACTTGAACTAATAAATGAGTTCAGCAAAGTGGCAGGATACAAGATCAACATGCAAAAATCAGTAATGTTTTTGTACACTACTACTGAACAATCTGAGGAGGAAATCAGGAGGAAAATTCCATTTTCAATAGCAACAAAAAGACCTAGGAGTTAATTTAACCAAAGAAGTACAGGACCTATATGCAGAAAACTACAAAACAATGCTAAAAGAAATTTAAAAAGACCTAAACAAATGGAAAGGCATTCTGTGTTCATGGATTGGAAGAATAAATATCGTGAAGATGTCAATCTTGCCCAAACTGATTTATAGATTCAATGCAATACCAATCAAAATCCCAACAGCTTACTTTACAGAATTAGAGGAAGGCAATTACCAAATTCATCTGGAAGGGTAAGTGCACCCGAATATCCAAAAGTATTCTAAAAAAGAAGAGCAATGTGGGAGGAATTTCACTGCCTGATCTTGAAACATATTACAAAGCTACAGTGGTCAAAACAGCATGGTACTGGCATAAAGAGACACATCGATCAGTGGAATAGAATTGAGAAACCAGAAATAAACCCTCACCTATACAGTCAACTGGTTTTTGACAAACCTACCAAGCCCACACTGATGGGAAAAAACAGTCTCTTCAACAAATGGTGTTGGGAGAACTGGATATCTATAACCAAAAGAATGAAAGAGGACCCCTATCTCACCCCCTATACAAGAATCAACTCAAAATGGATCAAAGATCTAAATATAAAAGCCAGGACCATAAAACTACTAGAAGAAAATGTAGGGAAACATCTTCAAGACCTTGTAGGAGGTGGTAGTTTCTTGGAACTTTCACCCAAAGCACGTGCAACAAAAGAAAAAGTAGATAAATGGGACCTCCTCAAAATTCAACACTTTTGCACCTCACAGGACTTTGTCAGAAGGGTGAAAAGGCAGCCAACTCAATGGAAAAAAATATTTGGAAATCACATGTCTGATAAGGGTTTAATATCCAGGATAAATAAAAAAATTTTATTGTTACAACTCAACAATAAAGAGACAAATGACCCAATTAAAAAATGGGCCAAAGACTTGAATAGACATTTCTCTGAAGAAGAAATACAAATGCAAAAGAACACATGAAGAAATGCTCAACATCACTCATGATTAGGGAAATGCAAATCAAAACTACAATGAGATATCATTTCACACCTATCAGAATGGCCACTATTAAAAAGACAGAGAACTACAAGTGTTGGAGAGGATGCGGAGAGATAGGAACACGTCTTCACTGTTGGTGGGAATGCAGGATGGTACAACCACTATGGAAGACTGTTTGGCAGTTCCTAAAGAAATTGAATATAGACTTGCCACATGACCCTGAAATACCACTACTGGGTATATACCCAGAAGAACTGAGAGCAGTGACACGAACAGACATCTGCACACCGATGTTCATAGCCACATTATTCACCATTGCCAAAAGCTGGAAACAACCCAGGTGTCCATCAACAGATGAATGGATAAACTAACTGTGGTCTATTCACACGATGGAATATTATGCAGCTGTAAGAAGAAATGAAGTCATAAAGCATATGGCAACATGGATGAACCTGGAGGACATTATGTTGAGTGAAGCAAGCCAGACACAAAAGGACAAATACTGTATGAATGCATTACTATGAACCAAATATATTGTGTAATATATTGTTTGATTCAAAAAAAATTTTATATGTATCCATTAGATTTAATTGAGAAATGTATATATTTATTCATCTGTATTTACTTTTTAGTTTTTAATTGTTTATATTTTCAATTATTAAATGTACAAAATGAAGTTAAAAAAAAAAAAAGGAGATCGTAATAGTAATTAGTTTTTGGAGTAGTTGGGAGGATTAAATGAATTAATGATTCTGGATCGTCCTCTCCTCCATAAACACTTGAGTTTGGAGTGCCCCAGGACTCTTCTCTCTCCTTACTCACTCCCTTAGTCATCTCAATTGGTTTCATGATTTTAAATACACAGATACTGATGGCTCCCAAATTTATATATTCAACTCAGACATCTCTCCTAAATGCTAGACTCCATCTGCAGTCTCAACATCTCTATGTCGGTAGCTAATAGATATCTCAAGTGTATTATGTCCAAAACCTGCGCTCCTGATTTTTTCCTTCAAACCTACTCTATCCATAGTCTTTCCATTCTCAGCTGATGGAACTCTCCTTCCAGATTCTCGGGCTCAGCTGGCCTCCACTTCCCTCTTATTCTCGTTCCCCACACCCCATCCATCTGGAAATCCAACCGGCTCCTCTTTCAGCCTAGACACAGATTCTGACCACCTCCATGGCCATTCCCTAGTCCAAGTCCATCTTCTTTTACCTAGACCACTGCAGTGGCCTCCTAACTGGCCACTCTCGGATTGATAAATTAGATCCTGTCACTTTGAGGGCTTTGCCCACTACCCTCCAATGGCGCCCCATTTCACAACCACTAAAAGCCAAAACGTGTGCACCGGCTTTCAAAACTCTGAACGATCAGGACCCCACCTCCAAACGCTGTAACATCCTCTCCTACTTTACCCCTTGTTCATTCTGCTCCAGCCACACTACGATCCTTACTATTCCTGGGACTTGGTGAGCATCCTCCCGCCTTAACGTCTTGGACCTGGTTGTGCCGTTTACTGGAAAGCTCTTCCCCCAGATGTCCCTGTTACTACCTCCCTGGCCTCCTTCAAGTCTTTGCTCAAATGTCTCTTCAATGAGGCCTGCTCTCACTACCTTTTCACAAACTATAATTTGCCATCCAATCCCATGACACTTTCCTGATCCCCGCCCCCTTTTTTTTCCATTGCACTTCTCACCTTCTAACCTAATTTATGCTTTACTTATTTTGTCTGTTGATGATTGTCTGTCTTCCCCCACTGCAATGTAAGCTCCACTATGGCAAGGATTTTTGTTTGTTTTCTTCCCTGGTGCTTAGTATCCGAGCAGCAGCACCATGCCTGGTACACAGTAGCCTCACTAAATCTATGTGGAATGAATGGGCAGGGCCCACAGTATTTATGGAATGAAGGGCACACAGTAAGTGTTTTATAAATATTAACCATTATTTTTACAAAGCTCACAACAAACTGGCTCTTACTTGCCTTCTTTTTTTAACTTTTTATTTTGAAATATATCCAAACTTACAAAACAGTTATAAAAAATAATACAAACCCTATACAGAGAACTCTACCATACCCCTACCCCTTCTTCCAGATACCTAGATCCACCAATATTAACTTTTTGCCACATATGCCATATCATTTTATGTATTATCTATCATCTATCTATCTCTATATATCTATTTCTCTCTCTCTCTCTCTATCTGCCTATCATCTATCATCTATCTTTCGCTATCCATTTTCTAAACACTTAAGTGCAGGTTGAATATATTATGCCCCTTAAACACTTAATGCTGTCACATACCTTTCCTAAGACACGGATGTTCATTTATGAAGCCACTTTAAGTACAGTTATCAAGTTCAAGAAATTTAACATTGATAGAAAGCTTACAGTTCATATTCCAATTTTTTCATGGGTCCCAATAATGTCCCTTTGAGCCTTTTCTCCTCCCTTGCTAGATCCCATACCGGATCATGTATTGCATTTACTTGTCATTGCCTTTTTAGTAGTTCTTTCTTTCTATTTTTAGTTGTGGAAACATACATACAATATATACTTTTCCTATCTCAACCACTCCCAAGCAGGATTAATCACATTCACAATATCGCAGTACCTTCACCTCCTTTTTTTTTTTTTTTTTAAAGATTTATTTATTTATTTTTATTTATTTATCCCCGCCTTGCTGCTTGTGCTCATTGTGTCCATTTGCTGTGCATTTTTCTGTGTCTGCTTGTCTGCCTTTGTTGCGTCATCTCGTTGTACCAGCTGTCTCACCGCGCCATGCAGGCCAGCTTGCCTTCACCAGGAGACCCCAGGAATCGAACCCGGGGCCTCCCATATGGTAAACGGGAGCCCAACCAATTGAGCCACAGCCGTTTCCCCCTTCACCTCCTTCTATTACTAGAACTTTCCCATCTTCCCATACAGAAACCCTATACTCATTATGCATAACTCCCCATTCCCTCTTCCCCCCACCCCTGGCTACCTGTACTCTTAATTTCTGTCTCTATGACATTGCATATTTTCCAGTATTTTCTTTGTAGTTCCATGGAGCTTGAATTTAACATCTTAAATCTATAACAATCTTGTTTGCTTTGATACCAACTTAACTTTAATAGCATACATAAACTATGTTCCTATACCCCTCTGTCCATCCACCTTTATTACATGTTTTACATTATGAATACAAACCTACTGATTTATCATGACATTTTATGCATTTGCCTTTTAGATCCTGTAAGATATAAAAAGTGGAATTACAAACCAGAAATATAACAGTACTGGCATTTATATTTACTTGTGTCCTTACCCTCAGAAGAGACCTTTAGTTCTTCATGCAGTTTCAATCCATTGTCTATTGTCCTCTCCTTTTAGCCTGCAGAACTCTCTTTAGCATCTCTTGTAGGGTTGGGTCTACACAAACTCCCTCAGTTTTCATTTATCTAGGAATGTCTTAATCTCTCCGTCAGTTTTGCCAGATATAGAATTCTTGGGTGGCAATTTTTGTGCTCTCAGCACTTGAAATATGCTGGACATTTTGGTACTGGGAGTGGGGTGCTGCTATTGCTTTTAAATGGCTAATGAGTAGAGATGGGAAGAATTGTGAGATGCTTGATAGAAAAGACCTAGGTTGCTTTACAAGAGACTATTGGTAGAAATATGGCCGCTAAAGGTCCTTCCGATGATGCCTTAGACCGAAATGATGAATGTATCATTGCACACTGGAAAAGAGACAACCCTTGTTTTAAAGTGGCAGAGCATTTGGCACAATTGAGTTCTGATGTCAGATGGAAGGCAGAATTTAAAAGTGACAAGCTTGGATATTTAGCTGAGGGGAATTCCAAACTAAATGTGGGAAGTGTAGCCTGGTTTCTCCTTGCAGCTTACAGTAAAATGCGAGAGGAAAGGGATAAGCTGAGAACGAAACTCCTGGGCACAAAGAAAGCAGAAATTGATGGTTTGGAAAGTTCTGAGCTTCTGGAAAATGAGTCCCCAGAGAGACTGGTGCTCCATGTGAGGATGTGACTGAACATGGAACCAGCCAGCCATTTCAGTGGAAGTCAGGATTGGAAATGCAGTCATCCAGGAAGGATCCGTGGAAGGTCCTACTGTCAGAGGGTTTGAACTCCTGTGTGCTACATGCAAAACTGACAAGTTTTTTTGTGAAATATTTATGAACTTAACCACTGCCAGCCTGGACTAAAAGGGGCAGATTGAAGGGGAAAATGACTTCAAAGGCAGAACCAGGGAAGCTGAGGTCTAGAGTGAAGGCCAAGAGAGTGGACCCATCCTTGTATGTGGAAAGGGTGAGTGTGCCCTTGAGCTTGGAAAGGGTGTGCCTTCAACCCCATTGTTCAGGAAGTGTTATCATCCCAAATTTCTCTGGTGCCCGGGGGATTGTGGAGAGGCTGGACGCCACCCTGATGCTGGAGGAGGGTGGAGCTGAGAGCCTGGCCTTCACCTCAATGCTTGGGGATGATGGAGCCTTCACTCCAGTGTTTGGGAAGAGCAAGGTCACTGCATAAGCACTTGGGGAGGGGAGGGCTGCTGCGCCATCAAGCCCCAAGGGCAAAAATCCTTCTTAACCTCATCTCTCTGTACTTTCTCCCATTCTAGGTCAGCCTTACTCAACTCTCTCATCTCTAGAGCTTCGCCATGTACTCTTCTCTCTGCCCTTCCACTCCTTCATTTGAATAATCCCTAGTCATCTTTCTGGTTTCAGCTGAGCAGAGCTTCCCTGACTTTAGGTCATTCCCCTCCACGCCACTACCCCACCAAGTGCTCCTTGTTCATCCACTGCATTGTAATTACTTGCCATCCATTTGTCTTTCCAGCTAGACTCTGTGACTGCGTGGCCTAGGCCTGTGATTGTCATTGCAGCATTCCCAGCACGGGACTTGATACATAAATTAACGTTTATGTTAATTCAGTGAATGAATGAGAAATGTCCACAACACTGGTCGCATTTCTGCACCATAGACACACATTGCTTAGTACACAAAATCCTGGCCTGCTGATTCCCCATGTAGCTGTATTTTGTGGTGCTACTTAGGTAATAACAAGAGCTAGCATTTATCTAATTCATTCAATGCTCCCAACACTTCTGTGAAGTAAGTACTATTAGTGTCTTTATATGTGAACTGAGGAAATTGAGGTTTAGAGAAGTTAAGATACTTTTTCCAGGTAATACACCGTGGAGCAGGTTTTGGAGGAGGGTTCAAATCCAGACACTCTGAAACCAGAACCCCTAAGCTTTTAGGATGCCACATCATTCTGCCATTTTGCTTTTGCTTTCATTTTGGTTCGAAATTAGCCAATTCTCTGCCCTTAACAAGTATGGTAAGGAACAATTGTGATCACCTTAAAAAAACATATCAGGCATGCTCTTGTGTGTGGAGGAGCTGCCACTGTTTGTCCATTTTACCAAAGTGGAGACTAAAGCCCAGGGAGGGCAAGAGGTCCTCATCTAGATCAACATCATCATCACCAGCACCATAGATTACCATTTTACGGAGCCATCTACCAGGTCAAACACTTCTCACACCTCATCTCTTTTAAAATCTAATATTTAGGTTAACTGAAGTTGAACCTTGTTCTCTGGCTTTGACTCCTTGCTTTTCTGGAAAACAATGACTTGAACCATATATACTAAAAATACAGTATTATCATAGCCATTGAAGCTCCAAGGCAATTTGGAGATCACCTGGCCAAACCCCTTCCGGATCAGATAAGGAAATGAGATTCTGAAAGGTGAAGTGCCTTGTCCAGCGTCAAGCAAATGGTGGCAGGAAAGAGCTATTGAGTCCGGATCCAGAGCTCTAGGTAAGTCTCTGCAGAGCCCCTGGCCTGTACTTTACCTAACACCCAGCACAAAAATGAAAAGGTATGACTCGTTTAAGTGGACCTCTCTAGTGGAGTGGCGTGATTACTGCTCAAGATTTATTATCCATGATGTGCTATAATCGTGCACTGGAAATCCTACACACACACACACACACACACACACACACACACTTTTTAGACGGGCAGCACCGGTCCCCAGGGGCGTTCCGCGGTAATGCAGGTGCCAGCAGTGACCGCCCAGCTCCTTTGTGACTGGGTGACTGAGGGCCCGGGCGGGCTCAGGCTGTCCGTGGCCGCCAATCAGGGCTCGGAACGGTGGGCTGCACCAATCGGAGGTTTCCGGAGCCTCCACAGAGGCCAATTGGAGGGGCTGGAGCCCGAGAAGAGGGAGCCGCGGCAGCGAGCAATCAGAGGAGGACAGGCCCTCCCCCCCCGATGCCCAATCAGCGACCTTCAGGCCTCGGTGGCAGGCGGCCAATCAGCTGGCGAGCCACGGGCGGCGCGGGCGGCGCGGGGGCGGGGCGGGGGCGGGGCAGGGGGGGGGGGGGCGGGGCAGGGGCGGGGCGAGCCGGCCGGGGCGGGGCCTGGCCGCACAGCGCTCGGAGCTGCGAAGAGCGAGGTCGGGTGAGGGGCTGGCGACCGGGGGCCGGGGCGGAGGCGGCGCGTGGCCGCCGCCGGCCGGGGGCGGTGGCTGAGGGGGTGCGCGGGGGCCGGAGCGGGGACGCGCGGGGCGGGACAGAGTCACGGGATGCCGCCCGACCCTCGGAGCTGCGGGATGCGGCCGGGAGAGGTGAGGGACCCGGTAGGGGCTCGTGGAGGTGGCTCGCTCCAGCCCCAGGGTTGAGGGAGGAGGGGACGCTGTTGCTATGGCAACACGTGTGCAAGCCTCCGAGGCTCGGAGGCCGGGACCCTTCATCCAGCCCCCCTGTGCACCCCTACCCCAAACGGCCTCCATCAGCCCTGGCTTGCTGGCAGCCAGGCTGGGAGCGGCGCAGAAATAACCCATTTTGGGCTTCCCCCGGTCCTCCCCCGCATCCCACCTACCTTCCACTTGCCCTCCCTCCTGCCGTCTCGTCCATGGGCAGAGGGATTAAGCTCGCCCTGGTTCAGAGGCACAACAGGCCTTTGCTGTTTGACCACCTGGGCCAGTTCTCAGCCACTTCGCAGAATGGCCACAGCAGGGGTCCAGTGCAGCCACCTCCGCCCTGGTACCCACGCCTCAGGGATCTGGGGTGTCCCCCAGCCGGATTTTTTAAAAGGCACCCAAGGCAGTGTCTTGTGCTTAATAAGTGCTTAGAGAACGGGGACTGACTGAATGAATAAAACCCCCAATGACAGCTTTCCATTCCATAGATCAATTTCTAGATATATAATATTTATTTCTCTATAGAAAGAGAAACACATATGTAACTTTACGTTTTCTAGTAGCCAAATTTGAAACAGATGACGTTAATTTTAATATACTTTGTTTAACCCAATATATCCAAATGGTTATTACAACTTATAGTCGACATTAAATTATTGATGAGCCATTTTAAATTCTTTTTTTTTTTCCTTTAATACAAAACCTTTAAAATGTGGTATGTATCTTAACACTTACAGCACATTCCAAGTGCTTCGTGGCCCCTTGTGGCTAGTGGCTACCTTACTGGACTGCACAGGCATAAACATTTCTTGTATATGTATGTGTGTTGTGGCCAAACACATGAAATCAAATTCATCAATATTCTTTGAAGCCCTCTTCAAAAGGAGACACTGTGCAATGAGGTTACAAAAAAATAGGAAGCATGGTCCTTTCTTCAAGGAGCTTCCAGTCCAACTGCAGAGAAAATAAAATCCAAAAGATTAAGTAGTATGGATATAATTCAAGCAATTGTAAAGGTAACTAGGCAGCATAAGATGATTGACTGTCACACTAGATGGCTGACGATTACCACAAGAATTCATGGGAGGGATGCTTGAGCCTAGTCTTGAAAGATGGGTAAGACTTGGACTACTGGAAAAGACGAGTGTTTTGGTTGAATGGAACTAAACATAACTTCTTTGGTTTTTAGGGCTGAATTTTCACAAAGTCCTGAGGCTTTTGGAACTGAAAAAAGGCTTTCCTCTCTCACAGATAACTCCAGAATGATTCATAGCCTTTTCTTGATCAACTCCTCTGGGGATATTTTCCTGGAGAAACACTGGAAAAGTGTGGTCAGCCGTTCTGTTTGTGATTATTTTTTTGAGGCGCAAGAGAGAGCCACTGAGGCCGAAAATGTACCTCCAGTTATCCCTACCCCTCACCACTATCTCTTAAGTGTTTACCGCCATAAGATCTTTTTTGTAGCCGTCATCCAGACGGAGGTGCCACCTCTATTTGTCATCGAGTTCCTTCACCGAGTAGTGGACACGTTTCAGGTGCGTAACAGTGGGGAGGTTCATATCTGTCAACTCTCGTGTCTTTATAGTTCTGATTCCATTGTTTTCAGCCTCAGCTAAACTTTTTGCAAAAGCAAAACTCCGACATTGCACACTCCCTCTCCCATTAGATTACCCAGACTCCGGATTCAGGTTGTGGAACTCTTCATATTAGCCCTAGCAGAATTACTCAACTTCTGACTGTTGCGGTTATTTGCATACCTCAAAGGATAAATGAGAAGCAAGGGCCCGTTGGTTTAGCTTCTGTGTCATGTGAGGTCTGGAATTAGTCACATGAATACAGAAATTGTGGAATTGAAAAAAAAATAAAAGAGGACTCAGATATTCTGATAAAAGTGAAAACACAAGTCAAAGAGCTCTTTCTTTTTCAATGTATATCACATGTTGAGAAGAACTTTCATCCCAAGAGAACCAAAATATAGTTTATAAGTTTTTCCTACAAATACTCTTTGACAGTACTCTCTAAAGTAGAGGATTCAGTAGTTATAATCTTAAACCATCCAAACTGTGCCTTGTTATGATTTCCATATATGATATTTGACCACATTCTAAGATTAATAGTCCTTGTTAATCTTAGACATAAAGTTGACAGCTGCTTCATAGCACCACTGCATTATTATGTAACTTGGTGTGAGACAGGAAGTGTGATAAGAGATGTTTAATCTAATTGAAACCACAGAGGAATTTGGAGAAGCAGAGTAAAGTTCCTGGCTTGGAAGTTTGGGACTTCAGAACTTGTCATTTTTGAAGTACGTATTAAAAGTAAACGTATGCATCTTGATTTTAATGTCATATCTGATGTGTGTCCTCTCCAGCAGCATTATTTTTCTAGTACTAGAATATGACAGAAGAATTCCAACTACAGAACTGAGAGCATTTTTGCTCTAGCACTTTGACATACTTGCAAGTCTACTTTCCAGCTGCTTAGGTTACATTATGCCTGGTTTATAAAACCTAGCATATTTTTAACTTCTTATTTTGAAAATATTTCAAACTTACAGGACAGTTGAAAAACAATACAAACCTCATCCAGAGAACTCCAGCATACCTCCACCCTCCCAGCCAGCCAAATCCACCGATTTTCACATTTGGCCACCTTTGCCAAATCGTTCTGTCTTCTGTCTATCTAGCATCTATTTTAGGAACATTTGAAAGCAGCTGGCACACACTGTACACCTTGAACACATAATACTTCCGTGTACATTTCCTACAAACAAGGAAATCACTTATGGTTTCACCTCAAGTACAGTTAAGTTCAATTTCATTCAGTTGAATAAAGTTCAATGCAAATTTAATGTTGCGTTCGCTATTCCAGTTTTTTCTTACGTACCTAATGTCCTTTTGAGCCTTTTCTACTCCGTTCTTAGATCTTATCCCAAATCATGCATTGCATTTAATTGTCATTATCTCTTTAGTTTCTCTTTCTTTCTTTAAATTGTGCAAACATATACACAACATAATCTTCCCATCCCAGTCCCTCCCAAGCATACCATTCAGTGGGATTAATCACATTCACGATGTTGCCGTACACCCACCACCATCCATCACTAGAACTTTCTCTTCACTACGAACAGGTATCCTACACTCATTGTGCATTAACTCCCCAGTCCCCTTGCCCCCCACCCCTGGTAATCTGTACTCTACTTTCTGTCTCTCTGAGTTTGCATGTTCTCTGATATTTTCTTTGTGGCTACCATGGGGCTGAAATTTAACATCCTAAGTCTGTAACGATCTCATTTACTTTGATACCAACCTAATAACTTCAATAGCATATAAAGCTATGTTCCTATACCTCTTTGTCCTCCAGTCTTTGTATAGTCCTTGTCACAAATTACATAGTTATATGTTATGAGCCCCAAACCATTACATTTTATGCATTTCCCTTTTAGATCCTGTAAGAAGTAAAAAGTGGAGTTTCAAATAAAAAATACAATAGTCCTTGTATTTATATTTACCCATGCGGAGTAATCTTTACTGGAAATCTTTATTTGTTCATGTGGCTTCAGCCAAGTTATCTAGCATCCTTTCCTTTCAACCTGCAAAACTCCTTCTAGCATTTCTTATTGGGCCAGTCTAGTGGTGACAAAGTCCCTCAGCTTTTGTTTATCTGTGAATGTCTTAACTCTTCCCCCCTTTTTTTTTTTTTTAAGGAAATGCATTTTGCTTTTTTATTTTCTGTAAAACTCTGCAAAGAAAATACAAACCAAGGGGCATGGGGGACAGAGGCACACTGACTTGACTGCAGGCCCTGACTCTGCCAACCCCTGGGGCAACAGAAAAACCTATTAGATTTGCACAGATAGGAATCTGTTGGGGAGAGGTGTCCTTAGCTCTCACCCTCCCTGCCAGTGCCTGGTGAGCCCTGAAAGCAGGGGGGCTGGGTGGTGGTAGGGTGTTTAGAATGTTATCTGGGCTGGCCATGCTGCCAGGCCGCAGATGCAGGGCAGGGCGTCCAGCGACTTCTCCAGCCGTCGATGGGCAGGCGGTCCTCAGCCAGGCAGCTTCCTGCACAGCATCCGTGTCTGCTTGGCACAGGTATGCTAGGGGCTCGGTGCCCTCGGGAGCCTTGGTGCAGCTCGGGCCAGGCAGCCAGCCTCTGGCGTCTGCACATCTTCATCCTCTATCTGGTCCGGGAAGCACCAAGGGCCCTCTCCTGGAAGGCAAGTCCAGTGTTAGGCTCCGGAGCTGGGTGCTTCCGGCAGCCATAGCCTTGTTGCCATCAAAGAGCAGGGAGCCCGCAGCCCATCTGCGCACAGGCGCCAACCGCAGGGCCTTCCAGCACCACAGTCTGGTCATCGGAATTTGGATTCCACACCAGTAACACCTCCTTGGCGGTCTCAGTCACAAAGACCCCTGTGGTGAGACTGTCCAGTGCTTTGACCTAACTCTAGAACCAGAAGACCATGAGCTGCTCTCCAGGGCCTGGCTGGAGTCTCCTGGGCAACTTCTGCCCCAGGACATCTTCCAGGAACTCGACACACACAGGCTCCCCTAAGCCTGGCTGGCTCAGGGAGAGGTGGACACCAGGCTGGTTGCAGAAGGTGAAGGGCACTAGCTCCACAAGGCAGACGACAGGCCTGGTTCTTCTGTGTGCTGGTCCCAGAAGGTCAGGAAGCCAGCCAAGAGGCCAAGAACTGCACTACTTCTGGGGTGGAGGTGGCAGGGATCTCATCACCTGTTGAGTTTGCATGCTGCCTCGAGCCTCCCACGGCAGCTTCTCCAGGTTTCCTGCCTCCTGGCAGCGCATGAGCCCACATGTGCCCAGTTTCAGCAGGAGGCAGCTGCAGTGGTACATGTGCTGGACTGAGGCATTGCCCAGAGCCAGACATCTTATGCTGAGGAGGAGGGCACTGGGAAAGTCCAGACTTACCTCAGCCCCAGGCTCCAGGCTGCTTGGAGGCCTGTCCCCAGGACTGTCATTGTCTCATTTTCATCTCCTCTCATTTTTGAAAGACAGTTTTGCTGGATACAAAATTCTTGGTTAGCAATTTTGCGCTATTAGCATTTTAAATATGTCATCACATTGCCTTCTGGCTCCCATGGTTTCCTATGAGAAATCGTCACTTCGTCTTATGAGGGCTCCTTTGTACATGACACGTTGCTCCTCTCTTGCAACTTTTTTTTGTATTCAGCGGTCTGATTATAACATGGCATGATGTTGGTCTATTTGGGCTTTATCTATTTAGAGTTTGTTGAGTATCTTGGGATGTGTATGTTCATGTCTTTCATTAAGTTTGGGAAGTTTTCAGCCATTATTTCTTTGGATATTCTCTCTGCCCGTTTCTCTCTTCTCCTCCTTTCAGGACTTCCCCAGTGTGTATATTGGTATGCTTGATGGTGTCCTACAGTTTCCTCAGGCTCTGTTCACTTTTCTTCATTCTTTTCTCTTTCTGCTCCTCAGATTGAATGATTTCAATTTGTTTTATCTTTAGGATCACTGGTTCTTTCTTCTGCCAGCTCCAATATGCTGTTGAACCTCTCTAGGAAATTTTAAATTTCTGTTACTGTGGACTACAGCTCTGTTTGGTTCCTTTTCAAAATTTCCATTTCTATATTTGTATTCTCTTTGGGTTATCAATCATTTTCTTGATTTCCGTTTGTCTTTTGTTCTTTGTCCATGTTGTCCTTTAGCTCTTTCTTTCTTTTTTTTTGGTCCGTTAGCTCTTTGAGCATATTTAGGACCATTCTTTTAAGTCTTTGTCTAGAAAGTCCCAGGTCTGATCCTCTTCATTGAGAGTTTCTAATCTTCTCCTTTGCCTGGGCCACCACTTTGTGGTTATTTGTATGTTTTGTAATCTTCTGTTGAAACCCAGACATTTTGATATTTTAGTGTTTTATCTGGGAATTTAGACTGTTACGACATCTGTTCCTTAAACTTTTATCCAGGTAATGTTATAACACATCTTTCCCTGAATGCCAGGAGATTAAAAAAAAAAGAGAGAAGGTAAAAAAGAAACCTTTCCCAATTTTTGCAGATTGACTTGTGCCATTGCTTTCCTTCAGGATTTATCCTATGATGAGTTTGGGGAATAGCTCCAGGACAAAGTATAGGCCCCCCTCCCAACCTTTCTGCATATGCCTCTTGGACACTTGTGTATGTGCAGTGCTCTGAATGTTCTTTTTTCCATAGGAAACAGTTTCCTCATGGTCTTGGGCATTTCAGTTTATGTCTTACAGCCAGCAATCCCTTGCCCTTGGCAGCATAACTTGACTACTGTCCCATAGCTTTCTGTAGAAGAACTCAGTGAGCCGCCTTCTGTATACAGGGCGAGTTCTGGGACAGTGAGTCCCTCGGGTCACCACCAGGCAGGTTGGGCTGGACATACATCCTCCCAGTATGTGCACAAGAATTACTCTGCTCCCTCCAGAACAAGGACCAGGGACCTACACTGGGAGCACAGGATGACTCTGTGCTGAACTGTTGAGGAGATAGGGGAGGGGCCAGCCAGGGCTCTGTGAGATCCTACTGCTTGTCTATATATATTATTAGAGAAGTTGTAAGTTTACAGAAAAATCACGCAGAAAATACAGAGTTCCTATATACCCCTCGTATTATTAACACTTTGCTTTAGTGTCGTACCTTTGTTACAATTGATGAAAGAATATTATTATAATTGTACTGTTAACTATAGTTCATAGTTTACTTTAGGGCTCACCATTTGCATTGTACAGTCTTATGGTCTTTTTAAAAACTTTTTTATTCTAGTAACATATATACAACTTAAAATTCCCCCTTTTAGCCACAATCAAATATATAATTCATTTGAGTTAACTATATTAACAGAATTGTGTTACCTTTGCCACTATCTACTACCAAAACATTCCCATCACCACAAACAGAAATTATGAATCAATTACTCATTAATTCCTCATTCCCCACCACCACTCTGGACCCTGGTAACCTGTATTCTAATTTCTGACTCTGAATTTGCTTATTTTCATTGTCCTTTTGTGTCTGGCTGATTTCACTCAACATGATGTCTTCAAGGTTTATTTACATTGCTGCATGTATCAGAACTTCATTCCTTTTTTGACTGAATAACCCATTGTATGCATATACCATGTTTTGTTTATCTTTCATCTGTTGATGGACACTTGGGTTGCTTTCATCCTTTGGCAATTGTGAATAATGGCACTGTGAATATTGCCATGTAAATATCTGTTTGAGCCCTGTTTTCAATTCTTTGGGGAATATACCAGGTCATCTGGTAATTCTATGCTTAACTTTCTGTGGAAAGTGTCTTCCACAGTGGCTGCACCGTTTTTACATTCTCACCAACAATGAATGACTGTTCCTTTTTCTCCACATCCTCTCCAACACTTATTTTCTAGTTTTTTTCTTTTTAATAATAGCCATTCTAGTGGGTGTGAAATGGTATCTCATTATGGTTTTGCTTTGTATTTCCCTGATGCCCAATGATGTTGAGCATCTTTTGAAGTACTTATTGGCCATTTGTATATTTTTGGAGAAATGTCTATTCAAGTATTTTGCCCATTTTTAAATTGGGTTCTTTATCATTTTGTTATTGAGTTGTAGGAATTCTTTATATATTTTGGAGAGTAAGCCCTTTTCATATAATTGGTTTCCAAATGTTTTCTCCCATTCTGTAGGTTATGTTTTCACTCTAATGATGAAGTCATTTGATGAGAATTAACCAAGGACCTCGTATGTGGGAAGCTAGCGCTCAACCAGTGAGCCACATCAGCTCCTCTGAGTTGGTTTGTTCGTTTGTTTGCTTGCTGTTTGTTTGTTTTTAAGAGGCACTGGGGACCAAACCCAGGACCTCCCACGTGGGAAGCAGGCACTTAACTGCTTGAACAACCGTCTACTTCTCATTTAATTTTGATGAAGTCCCATTTATCTATTTTCTGTTGTTTTTGCTTTTGGTGTAAAGTCTAAGAATCCCATTGCCTAGCACAGGTTCCTGAAGATGCTTCCCTATGCGTTCTTCCAGAATTTTATAGTTTTGGTTCTTATATTTAGGAATTTGATATAGCTTGAATTAATTTTTGTATACAGTGTGAGATAGGGGTTCACTTTCATTCTTTTGCATGTGGATATCCAGTTTTCCCAGCACCATTTGTTGAAGATACTATTCTTTCCCATTTGAATGAACTTGGCACCCTAGTCAAAAAGTCAGTTGGCTATAGATGTGAGGATTTCTGAACTCTCAATTTGATTCCATTGGTCTATATACCTGTACTTGAGCCAGTACCAAGCTGTTTTGATTAGCTTTAAAATAGGAAAGTGGGTCCCCTTACCCTTCCATATAAATGTGATGATTGACTTTTCCATTTCTGCAAAGAAGGCTGTTGGAATTTTGATTCAGATTGCCTTGACTCTGTTAATTGCTTTGGGTGGTGTTGACTTCTTAACAATACTATGAACACAGAATGTACTTTCATTTATTAGGTCTTCATTGATTTCTTTTAGCAATGTTTTGTAGTTTCCAAGTATAAGTTCATTACATCCTTGGTTAACTTTATTCCTAGATATTTGATTCTTTATTTATTGTAAATGGAATTTTTCTTGATTTCCTTTTCAGATTGTTCATTACTAGTGTATAGAAACATTACTGATTTTTGCATGTTGATCTTGTACCCTGCCACTTTGCTGAATTCATTTATTAGCTCTACTAGCTTTGTTGTGGATTTTTCAGTATTTTCTATATATAGGATCATGTCATTTGCAAATAGGGAAAATTTTATTTCTTCCTTTCCTATTTGGATGCCTTTTATTTCATTCTTTCTTGCCTAATTGCTCTAGCTAGAACTTCCAGTAGAATGTTGAATAACATTGGTGATGGTGGACATCCTTGTCTTGTTCCAGATCTTAGAGGGGAAGCTTCAATCTTACGATGTTAGCTGTGGGTTTTTCATATATGCCCTTTATCATGTTGAGAAAGTTTCCTTCTGTTCCTAGTTTCTAAGTTATTATTCAGAAGCAATGCTAGACTTTTTCAAACACCTTTTCTGCATCAATTGAGATGATTGTGTGTTTTTTCCCTTTGTTATATTAATGTGGTTTATTACATTAATTTTCTTATGTTGAACTACCTTTTTTTTTTTTTTTTAAGATTTATTTATTTACTTTATCCATTTAACGCCCCCCTTCCCCATTTGCTGTTTTGTGTCCGTTTGCTGGGCAATTCTCTGTGTCTGTTTCCTGCCATCTCTTCTCATCCTTCTCCTCCAGTCTTCACCAGGATCCTGGAGATCTCTGATGTAGGAGAGGGGTGTTCTGCCACCTGCGCCACCTTGGTTCCTGGTTTTCACAGCTTTTGGAGCATCTCGTCTTTCTCTCCCCTGTTACATCATCATCCTGCTGCATGGCTCCTGGGGCCTGGCGGCTCACTGGCACACTGAGCCTGGCAGCCCATGTGCCTTTTCTCTCTCTCTCTCTCTCTCTTTCTCTCTCTCTCTCTCTTTTCTTTTTTTTTTTTTTTAACCGGGAGGTCCTGGGGATCGAACCCAGGTCCCTCCATATGGCAGACGGATGCCCAACCATTTGAGCCACTTCCGCCCCCCTTGAACTACCTTTTACCTGGAATAAATCCCATTTGATCATGGTGTATAATTCTTTTACTATGTGGTTGGATTCAGTTTGCTAGTATTTTGTTGACGATTTTGCATCTATATTCATAAGGGATATTAGTCTGTAATTTTCTTTTCTTATGGTATATTTATCTGGCTTTGGTATTAGTGTGATGTTGGCCTCTTAGAATGAGTTAAGAAGTGTTCCAGCCTCTTCAATTTTTTGGAAGAATTTGAGCAGGATTGGTGATAATTCTTTTTGGAATGTTTGGTAAAATTCACCTGTGAAACCTCATCTGGGCTTTTCTCTGTTAGGAAGTTGTTTTTTTGTTTTTTGTTTTTTGTTTTTTTTTTAAAAGATTTTATTTATTTATTCATTTATCCCCCCCTTGCTGCTTGTGCTCTCTGAGTTAGCTAACCACGCCGTGCGAGCTGGCTTGCCTTCACCAGGAGGCCCTGGGAACCGAACCCGGGGCCTCCCATATGGTAAACGGGAGCCCTACTGATTGAGCCACAGCCGCTTCCCTGTTAGGAAGTTTTTTATCACTGATTCAATCTCTGTATTTGTTATAGTTTTGTTGAGATCTTCTATTTCTTCCTGAATCAGAGTAGGTAGTTGTGTGTTTTTAGGAACTTATCTTTTTCGTATAGGTTAGATAATTTGTTGGCATACAGTTGGTTGTTCATAGTATCCTCTTATCCTTTTTATTTTTGTGGGGTTGGTAGTAATGCCCCCCATTTCATTTCTGATGTTATTTATTTGCATCTTCTCTCACTTTTTTCCTTTGTCAATCTAGCTAAACGTTTGTAAATTGAATTGATCTTTTCAAAGAATCAACTTTTTGGTTTGGTTTTGTTGCTTGTCTTTACTCTGTTTTTTGTTTGTTTGTTAATTCCCTATTTCATTTATCTCCACTCTAATCTTTTATGTTTCCTTCCTTCTGCTTACTTTGGGTTTACTTTGCTCCTCTTTTTCTAAATCCTCCAGTTGTGAGGTAAAGTCTCTGATTTAAGGTCCATCTTCTTTTTTAATGTAAGCATTTAGAGCCAGAAGCCAATCCTACTACTTTTAAGTGGACTTTTTCTTGATTCAGCATACACCCTATTACTGCAATCCTTTAACTTTTATTTATTTATTTATTTTTAAAGATTTATATATGTAACATATATATTGTATAATATAAATCTAGGAGGTAAATTTCAGCTTAGCAAAATAAAGAACTTTCCAGTAATTGGAGCTATACATGACTAGAACAGGCTTTCTCAAAAGGAGAAAAAAATGAATTCAAGAAAGGTTGCATGACTATTCTCAGACAGTGTGTAAGAAACTTGACTGACATTGCAAGAAGGGGGTCCTGAAAGACTGCAAGCAGTCCTTCCAAATCATTATCTTCATTGTGCATTATGTTTTCTATAGTATTTCATAGTTTACGAGGCACTTTCACACACATTATCATTTAATCAATCATGCTTCTTTCTTACAACATCCCTGTGAGTCCAACAGTTTTATCCTGATAGTATCATTAAAGAAATCAAGACCTGAATTAGTCAACTTGACTTGATCTAGTAAGTGACAATTAAAATTATAACCATGACTTCTTATTCAGAATCCACTGCTTTTCTCACAACAGTTAATCTAGTATCTTAAGTTTAACCTTTGTCAATAAAAGGACAAAGAGTTCTTAGAATCCTAGCAGCTCAGTGTAGGCTTGATCCAAAAATTTCTGGTGTGTTAGTTCAACCCCCTTATTTCATATTTTTTCTCTCAATTCTTTTTTTTCTTTTTTTTTAATACATTATGGTTTTTTTTTTTTTTTTTTTTTAAAGATTTTATTTATTTATTCATTTATCCCCCCCTTGCTGCTTGTGC
>JAKSZT010053830.1:6821223-6854959 GCA_026826555.1 Tolypeutes matacus | reverse complement strand
AGATTTTATTTATTTATTCATTTATCCCCCCCTTGCTGCTTGTGCTCTCTGGGTCAGCTAACCACGCCGTGCGGGCGGGCTTGCCTTCACCAGGAGGCCCTGGGAACCGAACCCGGGGCCTCCCATATGGTAAACGGGAGCCCTACTGATTGAGCCACAGCCGCTTCCCTGTTAGGAAGTTTTTTATCACTGATTCAATCTCTGTATTTGTTATAGTTTTGTTGAGATCTTCTATTTCTTCCTGAATCAGAGTAGGTAGTTGTGTGTTTTTAGGAACTTATCTTTTTCGTATAGGTTAGATAATTTGTTGGCATACAGTTGGTTGTTCATAGTATCCTCTTATCCTTTTTATTTTTGTGGGGTTGGTAGTAATGCCCCCCATTTCATTTCTGATGTTATTTATTTGCATCTTCTCTCACTTTTTTCCTTTGTCAATCTAGCTAAACGTTTGTAAATTGAATTGATCTTTTCAAAGAATCAACTTTTTGGTTTGGTTTTGTTGCTTGTCTTTACTCTGTTTTTTGTTTGTTTGTTAATTCCCTATTTCATTTATCTCCACTCTAATCTTTTATGTTTCCTTCCTTCTGCTTACTTTGGGTTTACTTTGCTCCTCTTTTTCTAAATCCTCCAGTTGTGAGGTAAAGTCTCTGATTTAAGGTCCATCTTCTTTTTTAATGTAAGCATTTAGAGCCAGAAGCCAATCCTACTACTTTTAAGTGGACTTTTTCTTGATTCAGCATACACCCTATTACTGCAATCCTTTAACTTTTATTTATTTATTTATTTTTAAAGATTTATATATGTAACATATATATTGTATAATATAAATCTAGGAGGTAAATTTCAGCTTAGCAAAATAAAGAACTTTCCAGTAATTGGAGCTATACATGACTAGAACGGGCTTTCTCAAAAGGAGAAAAAAATGAATTCAAGAAAGGTTGCATGACTATTCTCAGACAGTGTGTAAAAAACTTGACCGACATTGCAAGAAGGGGGTCCGGAAAGACTGCAAGCAGTCCTTCCAAATCATTATCTTCATTGTGCATTATGTTTTCTATAGTATTTCATAGTTTACGAGGCACTTTCACACATATTATCATTTAATCAATCATGCTGCTTTCTTACAACATCCCTGTGAGTCCAACAGTTTTATCCTGATAGTATCATTAAAGAAATCAAGACCTGAATTAGTCAACTTGACTTGATCTAGTAAGTGACAATTAAAATTATAACCATGACTTCTTATTCAGAATCCACTGCTTTTCTCACAACAGTTAATCTAGTATCTTAAGTTTAACCTTTGTCAATAAAAGGACAGAGTTCTTAGAATCCTAGCAGCTCAGTGTAGGCTTGATCCAAAAGTTTCTGGTGTGTTAGTTCAACCCCCTTATTTCATATTTTTTCTCTCAATTCTTTTTTTTCTTTTTTTTTAATACATTATGGTTTTTTTTTTTTTTTTTTTTTAAAGATTTTATTTATTTATTCATTTATCCCCCCCTTGCTGCTTGTGCTCGCTGGGTCAGCTAACCACGCCGTGTGGGCGAGCTTGCCTTCACCAGGAGGCCCCGGGAACCGAACCCAGGGCCTCCCATATGGTAAACGGGAGCCCTACTGATTGAGCCACAGCCGCTTCCCATCTCAATTCTTATTTGCTGTATGAATGTTAGGAAATAGTACAACGTAAGGCAGTAGGAGGTTAAAATTATTTTCATGTACAATTCAATGTCATATTAAGTGATATCACTTTGCACATTTAAAAAAATTTTTGCTCATAAGCATGTATAATAGTCTAGATTCAATTTTGTATTCTGTATAAGATTTTATCAAGTTGAGGAAACTAACTCAAAGAGGTTAAACGACTTCCTCTAGTTTGTAAAACAAGTTATCTGGTGCTGTAAACCAGGTTTTCTAGTTCCTAGTCCGGTGTTCTTTCTGTCACCTAGGCTGCCTGAGAGAATTATGGCTATGCTCCATCCCGTCCCTGTAGAAGAGTACCCCGAAACACTGCGTAAAAACAGATGCACAGGACCAGATCCTTTTTCTCTAGGAACAGTCTCTCATTTCTTGCAGCCTCTCCGTGATAAATGTATATATTGTATCTTTACCAGGATTATTTTGGAGTCTGTTCAGAGCCAGTAATCAAAGACAATGTTGTTGTGGTTTATGAGGTGTTGGAAGAGATGCTGGACAATGGGTTTCCACTGGCTACCGAATCAAACATCCTCAAAGAACTGATAAAGCCTCCCACTATCCTTCGAACAGTTGTCAACACCATAACAGGTATGGAGAAGGGAGGAAACCAGTGGGAATCCGCCGCTGCTGTTGCCACCCTGCTGTGTACTTAGTCCAGTGTTAGACGTTGTTCTGAGTGTTTGTCTTTGGGGACCTCCAACGCCCAGATGCTTTAATTTTGCTCTTAATAGTCTTTGTGTGTGACCTGGAATATTTTTTATTATGAAGAATATACCCTGGATTCAATGACAGAATGAAGTATTCTTTAAAAATACTTTTTTTTTTCTGGTTACAGAAGATATACAGGATTATTATAGAGACTTTGGAAATACAGAAAAGCACAAAGAAAATCATGCCCCACACTTAATCCCACCATCACTTTAATATGCTGCTGTATATATTTTTAGTCTTTTCTAGATGGACAGATGGATGGATAAGTAGAATTTTTTAACAAAAACTCTTTTTATTTTTATTTTTTATTTTTTTAGGAGGTACCAGGAATTGAACCCAGGATCTTGTACGTGGGAAGCAGGTGCTCAACCAGAGCTATACCTGCTCCCCAACAAAAATTCTTGTATACTATTTTTAACTTATCTTTTATCAATATTTTGTGAACGTTATACCATTATGATAAATCCTCTTCTACATCATTTTTAATGACTATAATTTTCTGCCATGTGAAAAAGATCCTAAGTTATTTACTCAATCCCTTTTTATGGTGTTTCTGATTTTTGGTCTTTTAAATAACAAAGAGTTAACATTCGTGTACTTAAATCTGTGTGCACATCTAAGGATGATTTCCTTTCAGTACATTTCTAGAAATGGAAGTGCTGTGTCAACGCATATGCACATATTAAGGAATTTGATGCAAGCACCACATTGCCGTCCAGGCAAGTTATACCAATTTACACTCTCAGCAATTTCTGTGCATCCTAGTCAACCCTATTATTTTTTTTTGTTTGTTTTTGTTTTTTTCTCTTATTTTTTGCTAACCCTATTATTATTATTATCATTGTTATTAGTAGTAATTTTTTAAAACTCTGGCAGTTTGATAAATGGTTTTATTATATCTTATTTCCACACTCATTTTTTATTACTAAGGAAACTAAAAACTTTGAAAAATGTTTATTGGCTGTTTTTCCTTCATTGTGAATTAACTTTTTGTGTCCTTTGTCCATTTTTTTATTGAGATGTTTTTCTTTCTCATGTTGATCTAGAATAATTCCTTTCATTTTAGGATATTAAAGTATGATGTGTCTTGAAAATATTGTCAGTCTACACGATTGTAGGAGTTCTTTGTATAACTTTGAATGCTATGTTGCAGATATTTTCTTTCAATCTGTCACTTGTTCATAGTGTTGTTTGTTTAACCATAGTTGAAAATTTTTTTGTTTAGTCAAATGAATCGTTTTGACCAGTAAGGTTTTTACATTTTGGGTCATTTTAAATAAAGGTTTTCTTGGAACTTCACAAACTGATGGAAAAATACATTAAGAAGTGTATAAATATGCAAGAATAGCCAGAACGATTTTGACAAAGAATTACAGAGGCACTGGAAGGACTTGCTCTGTTAAATATGAAGACAGATTCGGTTCATTTAGTAAACAAGTATATCTAGTAGATACACTAGAAAAGCCAAGGCAGTTTTGAAAATGAAGTAAAAAAAATGAGCAATAGAGAAAAATGTGCCCCATCAGATATAAGACATATTACTAAAACAAACAAACAAACAACAAAAAAAGGTATATTATGAAGTTTTGGTAATTTTGGAAGTATACTATTGGCCCAGGAATGGACAAATAGATGAGTGGGATAAAATAGAAAATCTAGAAGGAGGTATTTGCTTTTATAGGAATTTGGCATATGACAGATAAAGCCATATATCAAATCAGTGGGGCTGGCAAATTGTTAAATATATTTTATTAATACAGTCAGCCTCTATATGGAAAAATAATTCATTTAAGTCCCTACTTTATTCCATACACAAAACAAATTCCAGCTGGATTAAGTAAACACAAACAAACTTTACAATTATTAGAAGAAAATATAAAATGTCTTTCTGATCCTGGCGAAGAAAAGGCCTTCCTTTTTAGAAGGTGTATTTTCTTCAGTTCTTTTAAAGTTTTATTTTTGGATTTAAATCTTAATCCATCTGAAAAGTATCTGGGTATACAACATAAGGTACTATGGTTATTACTCCAAAATTGTCAGTTTTCCTAGGACCAATTTATCCTTTTCGCCTGTTTTAAAATATTTTCATCTTGTGCTAAGTTGTTATGGATTCTTGCTGTGTTTTTAGGCTTTCCTGATCTCTTAATATACTGATTTAATTATTGTAGCTTCATGATATGTTTATAACACATAGTGCCTCTTTTAAGAAAACAAATTTGGTAGGTTTTTCAATGTTCTGGGCTCAGTTTTAAACCTTAAAAGCTTTCTTAATGCCTGAATTATTTATGAATATTATGAAGTCATTTGAACCTGTAACTGACTTAAATCTAGAAAATGTTACCTGAGAACTATGTTTGAAAGCCTGAAATGTTTTGTAAATATGCTGAATGAGCACATGTGTTTAATATTTCTTTGTTTGGATTAAAAAGATTTAGAAATGGAAGAAGGAAATAGAATTTAAATTAGTCATAATATTTCAGGATTCCAGTATAAAACCTTTAAACCTTAAAAAAATGTTTATTACTTCTCGGTCTTTTGGCTAAGATCAAGTGTAGTATCTGTTCTTATTAGTTTAATATCTGATACGCCCTTTATCCAAGGACAATATATTAAAAGGATTTTTGGAGCAGGGAGATGGAATAAGGGCTGGCTCCATCCACTCTGCACATCGACCTGGTATTGCAGTACCTCCAGGAATGGTGCAAAAGAAAAAAAAAATTTTTTAAATGTTTGATGCCTGTAATAGGGAGAGGAACTATCAAGGGATTTATCTAATTCTCAGGGACAGGGAAAAATTTCATTTATATACTTTTCCTAAGTTTCAGTATTGGTCTGAGAAAGATCACATTGATGGATGCATTTGAATACTTAGCCTAAATATTCCCAAGAATACCCTTGGTGTACAAACTAGAATACCCTTTTTACCCATGAACATTTTATATCAAAAATAGATTACCTTCCCTACTGAAAGTTAATACATTATTTAAACTGCAAGCTATTGTGGAATTTGAGAGACTACACTCAGGTTACTTTCAAAACCAAAATATGATATCTGTTTCTCAGGTAACTTAAAAAAATCCTTTATCCTCCCTGAGGAGGCAGACCACATGGCGACATAAAGTTTCTAAAATGGGCTAGGTTACTCCATATAGAAGTTTGGAAAGCTCTCATCTTGTGTTTGAAAGTTTTTCAATTGAGTGCATGAATAGTGGGAACGTAGAAACATCTAGAATCAAATTGGAATGAAAGTACAATCCTGTTAATTGTCTCAGGGAGCACTAATGTGGGTGACCAGCTTCCCACTGGGCAGCTGTCGGTGGTGCCTTGGCGACGGACTGGGGTGAAATATACCAACAACGAGGCCTATTTTGATGTGATTGAAGAAATCGATGCCATCATTGATAAATCAGGTATGTGCTCTTCATCTGTTCTCAGAACTATGAAAACCGAAAGAGGCCCCTTTCATGCAGTACTTACAAGTATCAGAATTATCTTTTTCTTTTGAGGTACTAGGGGCTGAACCCAGGACCTCATATGTGGGAAGCCAGTGCTCAACCACTGAGCCACATTGGCTTACCTGAGTTGGTTTCTTCGTTTGTTTTGCTTGTTTTTAATTTGTTTTGTTTTTGTTTCTAATTTTTTTTTTAAAGATACTTAGATTACATAAATATTACATAAAAAACATAGAGGATTCCCATATGCCCCACTGCCTACTCCTCCCACACTTTATCACATTAACAACATCCTTCATTAGTGTGGTACATTTGTTACAATTGATGAACACATATTGGAGCATTGCCACTGTGATTTATAGTTTATATTATAGTTTAAACTCTCTCCCACACAATTTTGTAAGTTATGACAAGGTATATAACGACCTGTATCTGTCATTGCAACGTCATTCAGGACAATTCCAATGTCCCGAAAATACCCCTATATTATACCTATTATTCCCCTCCCCACAGAACTTCCGATGGCCACTGCCTCCACAACAATGATAAAAGTTCTTCCATTGTTAGAATAACAATAAGTCTATAGTAGAATAACAGTAAGTCTACTCTGGTCTATTGTTCATTCCCTGATCCTGAGGATTCAGGGATTGTGATGCCCACTTTGCCTCTAATTGAAATGGGGCTTAGATCCCATGGGGCAGATGGACAGGACTATCTTGCTTGCAGTTGTAGACTCTCTCTGCTCCTTGGGATGGTCGTGTCCATCATCATTTCCTTGTTAGTTGCCCTGGGTGAGTCAAATGAACTGGAGAGTAGGTGTTGCAACTCTGTTGAGATTCACGGCCCAACTGGCACATGGAAAGCCCGAAGATTTAAGTCTCTTGGACATAAACCTATCAATCCTAGTATTAACTATAGGTTCAAATATAAGGGGCAGAAGAGCCATGTGTAGGGAAACCACAACTGAGACCAACTCTGTCACACTGGGGAGCATAAATTCCAAAGTAGGACCCATTGGCAGGGTGCCAAACTCCTGAGCTGTCATCCCTGCCTATAGTGTCTGGATGTCTCCAGAGCCCTCAGAAGCCCCACTATTTGAGGCAGTATTTACTGTGGCAGTCAATGAGATCCTGCTAAGACATGCATAAGCTTAACCTCTGGAATGACCTCCCAACTCACTTTGAAGTCTCTTAGTCATATAAACTCATTTGTCTTTACCCTTTACCCTTTTTGGTCAAGGTCTTTTTCCAGTTGCATTGCTAGTTGGTGCTTGGTAGTAATCCCTTGGTGCCAGGGAGGCTCATCCCCGGGAGTCATGTCCCGTGCCTGGGGGAAGGTAATGCATTTATATGCTAAATTTGGCTTAGAAAAAGGCCATATTTGTGCAACAAGTAGGCTCTCAGGGGGTATGTTTTGCTTATTGTTGTTTTTTCAGGAGATACTGGGAACTGAACCTGGGACCTCCCTTGTGAGAGGCGGGAACTCAACCTCTTGAGGCATATCCGCTCCCAAGATCATTCATTTTAATTGAGCGCCTACTTTGTGTCAGGCGGTGTGTTAGGTACTGGGAATGGACTTTAATATTATGATCAGACCAAAGGTTTGTCGCATACTTTTACTTGTTTCACTGATCTTACTCTCTTAGATAAAAAAAAGAAAAGTAACACAAAAAAATCTTATTGATTGTATTTCTTTTTAGAAAGTATTTTACCCTTGATTCTGATGTCAGAACTAAAGTTCTGAAATTTAGGGAGCCTTGTTTTCTATTCATTCTGAAGTAGGTAAATATGGCTCTAAGTTCTAGTGCTCAGAAATTTGTAGAAAATCCCCTTCACATTAGTGAACGCATTCACTCGACAAATGTTTATTGAAAACCTGTTGCGTTGTAGACACAGTATCTGATAATGCATAGTCTGTGGCCACAGGAAACTTGTTTAAAGTTTAATGAAGGAGGAAAGTGGATGTGGCTCAACCACTTGGACCTCCTTCTACATGGCAGGTCCTGGGTTCAGTTCCCAGTACCTCCTAAAGAAGATGAGCAGATGCTGCACCCACCACAATGAGCAGACGCCTAAATAAGCAGATGCCACAAGCCAGCAGATGCCGCAGCCTGCAGGGAGCGGATGTGTCTCAGGCCATTGGGCATTCACCTCCCACGTGGGAGGTTCAGGGTTCGATTCACAGTGCCTCCTGGAGAAGGCGAACAAACAATGAGCAGACAGACAAGAAAACGGTCTGGGGGGGAGGAGGGGGTAAAAAAAAGTTTAATGAGGGAGAAAGCGAGAGAGGGAAAAAGGTGGATCATGAGAGAGGTACCTCATCCGTCCTGAGCAAACTGTACAAAGAGGTGGTAACATGTATGCTTAATCAATAGAATGAGTAGATGTTATTAAAAGTTGCATGAACTTGGGGGGAAACACTCCAAGGTGAGTAAGTCGTTGCTGAGAAATAAAGTAGTTCAGTATGAATGAATTGAGAGGCATAAAAAAAGGAAACGTAAGCAAGGAAGCTTGAAAATTAAGTAGGTATATCAGCTTTTCATATTAGGCCCAAACTGGAAACCATCCAAAGGTCTATCAGCAAAAGAAAGATGAAATGAATTTTGATCTGTTCATACCATGAAATATTACACAGTAATGAAAAAGACCAAACTACTGATAGACTCAACAACCTGGATGAATTTCACAGACATGGTTGAGCAAGAAAAAAGCCAGATGTGAAAAATTAGATGCAGTGTGAGTACATTTGTATGAAGTTCAAAAACAGGAACAATGTAATTTAAGGTAGTTGGAATCAGAATAGTGGTTCCCTTTGAGGGAGGTGGATTAACTAGGACGGGGCCAGAGGGAGCCTCCTGATATGCTGAAAATGTTCCCCTCCTCGATATGGGTGGTGTTTATATAGGTACACACATATGTAAAAATTCTCTGAGCTGTACACTTAAGATTTTTGCATTTTACTGTAAGTTTTACCGTGATGAAATAGTAAAAAAAAAAAAAATTAAAAACTGATTATCCAGATCATGAAGAGCCTTGTATGCCATTTTAAGGAGGGCATTTGGGAGCAACTGAAGAGTTTGTGGTAGGAAAGTAAATTGCTCAGACTTGTACTTTAAAACTATCAGTCTGGCTGCAGCATGGAGAGTGGCTTGAAGCAAGCCTGAATGCAAGGAAAGTAATTGGGAAACTGTTGCTGAAATCCAGGCACAAAATATAGGCATCCAAAGTGGTAGGGAGGATGAGGGGAATGGATCGATTTGAGAGCTAATTCATAGAAACAGAGAGGAATTGATAATTGATTGGATGTGGAGCCTGGGAAGTAGCAGCCAGCCAAGGATGCTTCTGTGTTCTGGCTTAGGCCCCAGAGTGATTGATATCATCATGGAGGAAGGGAATATAGGAAGAGGAGCAGGCCAGGAGGTGAGGTAGCAAATTCATTACTTGACATGGAGTGTGAAGTGCCCCATGGCATCCCAGTAGACATGTCCATTAGGCAGGAGTGAGGCTGAACGGAAATGAAATTAGGAAATAATTAGCTATGAGTAGAAATTGAGGCATTGGGAAGTACATAAAGTGGCCCAAGGAGCATGAAAAGAGAAGTTCAGAACTGTGGAAAAAGCATTGCTATGTAAGGGATGTGCAAAGAACGAGAAACTTGCAGAAGATACTGGGGAAGAGGAGCTAGACGAAAGAGGGGAGAACACTAGGAGAGGGCAGGAGAAAGGAGCATGCTGAAAAGGAAGACGTGGCCAACGATGAAATATGCTATGGAGGGGCCCTGTAGGATAGTGACCAACAGTGTCCCTTCTCTAGCAGCAGAGCTCATTGGTGACTTGAGGGAGGCTGGCTTCAGATAAGAGATTTTCTGAAGACAAAGATAATGATGTTCTACCTGCTTCTGGCACTAGATTGAAAACTCCTTTAGGTTAATAACTATTGCAGTAATTTTGTTATTCTCCTTCATTATAGCATCTCATATTTGATATACAGTAGATAAATGCTTGGAAGGATGGACAAACGGGTGGGATGAAATAGAATTATGGATGAACAGAAGGAAGGAAGAAGAGGGAAGGAGGGAGGGAGGGAGGAAGGAAGTTGGGAAAGGAGAGGAAAGGAAGGAGGGAAGGATGGAGAGAATAATTGGGAAGGACAGAGAAGTGTTCAGTAATTTCTTGCCTTCTGATTTGCCTTATTCCTGAATCAGGTTCCACAATTACTGCTGAGATCCAGGGGGTAATTGATGCGTGCGTCAAGCTAACTGGAATGCCAGACCTGACACTGTCCTTCATGGTAAAATCCTGGGCCAGAGATTTAGTTTGGGGGATGGCAAATTCAATGCTTCTGGAAAGACAGGGTGGTGAGAATGGAGTGCAACAAAAAAAAATAATTGGGAAGTGGATGTGAGCCAAGCAGTTGGGCACCCGCCTACCACATGGAAGGTCCCAGGTTCGGTTCCCAGTGCCTCCTAAAGAAGACAAACAAGACAGCTGACACGATGGGCTGGCACGGCGAGCTGACACAACAAGATGATGCAGCGAGATGACGTAATGAAAAGACACAGCGAGGAAACACAATGACACAGCAAGCAGGGAGCGGAGGTGGCTCAAGTGATTGGGTGCCTCCCTCTCACATGGGAGGTCCCGGGTTCGGTTTCCAGTGCCTCCAAAAAAAGAGGATGAACAGAGAGCAGGCAGCGAGTGCAAACAATGAGGTAGGGGGTGGGGGAAGAAATAAATCTTAAAAAAAAAAAAAAAAGAATTAAGGACAGCCACAAAGCTTATATCAGGCTTGAATTTTTCTGTAAATACAGAATGTATGTGTGTGTATGTCTGTATGTGTGTTTTAATGCCAGAGCATCTGAATTACTTTCCTGAAAGAAATATGGGTGTTTAATTCCTACTTCTTGCTTTTCCTTACCTGGCAACTATAGAACCCCAGGTTGCTGGATGATGTCAGCTTCCACCCCTGCGTTCGTTTCAAGCGCTGGGAATCTGAGCGTATCCTCTCCTTCATCCCTCCCGATGGGAACTTTCGCCTGCTCTCTTATCATGTCAGTGCACAGAAGTAAGCAGCCCCTATAATTAAGAATGGAATCTGTATCTGTGTGTGTTTGGGAAAAAAAATATCCTGTAGTGGTTAAGAGCTCAGGCTCTGGGTTCAGAGTGCAGCTTCTTGCTAACTAACTGGGTGCCTTGCATGAGCTGCTTCACCTCTTTATGTCTGATTTCTTCTCTGTAAATTGAAAATAATGAAACCACCTTGTTTTGAGGATTAAATAAGAGAATATAAATAGCGCATAACACAAAGTAAATACTCATTAACTTTACCGCTATTGCTTTTGTTATGTTTTTATGGCTAAACAAGAACTTCTTCCCCCTTAGATTAGAACCTAAGCACACCCATCATCAATCCCTCCTGCCCCACGCATTAAATCCTGCTATGAAAAGCCACACAGAGGAGTGGATGTAGCTCAAGTGGTTGAGCGCCTGCTTCCCACGTACGAGGTCCTGGGTTCGATCCCCTCTACCTCCTAAACAAACAACCCATACAATCAGTCATTTTTGGTCTTGAATATTCCCTCTAATTTAGAGCCTAAGGACTTTTGGAAACAGTATTATATCATAGAAGGTGTGCAGACTGATGAGAGCCAGGAGACCTCAGAGCTACCCATACCTTCCTGTGTGATTTGAGATGACTCATTTAGGAAAATGTCTGAGTGCTTTAAAGCCAAGGCTGTGGAATCAACCTGCCTGCCCTGAAGCCCCAGCTTGAGCGCTTGTAATATATGACCAGGGGCGCATTACTTCACCTTAGTATTCATCTATGAAATTGGGGCAGTTGTAGTTCCTATTTATAGGAACTTATTGTGAGGATTTAGGTGATAATGGGTATATAATATTTAGCATAGTGACTGGCACAAAGGAAGAGATCATTAGATGATAGGAATTATTACCTTAATAGTAGTCTATGACTTTTCGGAGTCTGTTTCCTTATCTGTTAAATCATGACAACCTACCCAACCTCACAACGTTTCTGTGAAGATCAGACAAGGTCAGATAAAAGCACTCTCAAGAAAGCAAAAGGTTCATGAAGTAGGAGCATTACTTTCCTAAGTATGAATAATTATTTGAGTCACATGTCACAAGTTTATAAATTAAATGTAGAAATACCGTGGCTCTTCATATTTGTTCATAATGCCTTTCTTCTAGTAGGCTTAGTATACGCTTTGATTTTGTTGATTTTAGTCAGAGAGTCATTAGAATTATATGCTAACTGAGCAAAATCTTAGTTTTGCAAACAGAAAACACTTTAAGATTTACCAGTTTTAAAAACTTGCTTACTATTTAAATAGTAAGGAAGTAAGTAAGAGAGAGAAAGCTGCCAAGGGGGCCAAAGAAGCATCACCGTAAAAGGAGGGAATCTTGTCAGTTAATGAAACGGGCCTTTTGTCTCTCTCTTTTCCAGTCTGGTTGCAATTCCAGTGTATGTCAAACATAACATCAGCTTCCGGGACAGTAGTTCCCTCGGACGCTTTGAGATAACGGTGGGACCCAAGCAGACCATGGGCAAGACCATCGAGGGTGTGACTGTCACCAGCCAGATGCCCAAAGGGGTCCTGAACATGAGCCTCACTCCGTCGCAGGGGACGCACACGTTTGACCCTGTTACAAAGGTGGGAGGACTAAGCAGGGAGGTTTGGATTGCTGGTGGTAAATAGTAACTAGGCAGGAGCTTTCCACATAGACTTGACACCTTGTTGGAAAGGGACATCGTTTACTCAAAACTTTGAGATCATGTATGGTAAATAATATTCCCCACTGAGAAAGCACACCCTAGAGGCAGCTTATAATATTAGGAACAGATACCCTGGAAATTAGAGCTCAGCCACCTCAAGTGAAGTTGTTCCAGTGTTATTGTTGTCTTAGAAAGACCACTTCTCTTTTTCCTTCCTTTGAAGATGCTGTCTTGGGATGTAGGAAAAATCAATCCCCAAAAGCTACCAAGTTTGAAGGGGACCATGAGTCTTCAGGCTGGAGCTTCCAAGCCCGACGAGAACCCCACAATTAACCTGCAATTTAAGATCCAGCAGCTGGCCATTTCTGGTAAGTGCACAGCTCAGGTGGCTTTGAAGAGAACATGGATGACTTTCTTCCAGAAGGCACAGGCATCAGGAAGCCTCCCGGTGCCTCCCTATTGGCGAGGCTTGGTTTCATTCCCTGATACGTAATCTTTAGTGAAATCTTTTCCAGCACATTCCTGGGGAAAGTTTACAATCCTTCTGCTGAAGTTGGCCTAAGTGACCTGAATCAAAAGTGACTAAGATGCAAATGGAAAGAAATAGGGTTGGTAGATCAGAGTGTTCACAGGCTGCTGTTGAGTCATCTCAGGGTTGTGTCTTTGACCTTCCCACGGGTTTTCGCTATGAGGATGCTTCTGCTTTCTCAGCTGGTAGCTGAAAAAAATCATTTCCCCTCCTTCCCCTCAATTTCAGAAAACTTCCATGTTTGCTCTTATTATCAGTTTGGAGCCAATGGGTCCATCTAGGTCAGTCCACTATGGTGGGGACCTACCCTAGGATGATAGTAATAAAATAAATTAGTTACCACTTATTAAGCACTTACTATGTGCAAGGCAGCACATAGAAAAGAGGTTGTGGCCTCTTTTTGTGTATTTTCTTACTTAACCCTTGTAACAGCCCTGTGAGGTAGATGGGAAGTGTCTTTATAGGAAGTTCCTATTTTTCTAGACCAGCAGACCTTATCTAACTTAAGTAATTAGAATTTATTTAAATGATAAGCTCCTTCATCTTAAAACACTTAATAAACTATAAAGCGGCACAGTACAATATAAAATATTGTTTTGCTTAGGGCAATGAGGCTATTTGGAAGCATTCATTTATTAACTCATTTTCCATTTTGAATCTGTTATTGTTATTCACTTAGTCATTATTGATTCGTTTATTCAAGTCCAATATACTTGAGGAAAACATGCAGTGGTATTCTTTTCCCCTCATCCTCATTTCAGTCTGCATATAACTTTCTGCGCTTTCACTTCAGGGACAGGTTTTCTAATAGGATAGCTTTAAGTTGGAGCCATTCTTTACTATCAGTATATGTACTGAGAGTGATGACTCTTAACAGCTTCATAAAAATGATAAACCTAAATTAAGGTATTTTTCTGGCTCAGTGTTAAAGCAATTTCTATCCTGCTGGTCTCTTGGAATTGAAATGAATTCAAACAGTGATGCTTCTTTTGAATAACACTTAGGTCTCATTATTCCTTCTTTGATTCCAGGACTCAAAGTGAACCGTCTGGATATGTATGGAGAAAAGTACAAGCCTTTTAAGGGCATAAAATACATGACCAAAGCTGGAAAATTCCAAGTTCGAACCTGAAGGGAAAGTTTTGCAGAGGGAACAGTCACGAACACTTTTTCATTTCTTGTCCAAAAGTTAAAAAAATAAATAAAATAGAAAGTGTTTCCTAGGTCAGTCCCCTCCTGGGACCACCCACTCCCCCTTTTTTCCTTAGCCTTCAGTGCCACGGAACTAATCAAGGGAGAAAAGGGTCGCCAGGGAGAACTGGACAGAACTGAAGCACAATCAGCACCAACTTGGTCCTTAAAGAAGAGATGTGCGATGGAGGGGCGCTGGACACCATATTTAGCTATTTTTAACCTGCTACCGTAGAGAGAGACTAGCATTGGTTGCTTGCTTGGCTTTAATTATCTAAAGCCAACGAAAGACTTCTTTGTTGTTATTGTTTTTAAAAGGTGGAAAGAAAGCTTACTTAAAAGTAAAGTGAATGTTATTAAGGAAGGGCCAATTAAGGATCTGATCTATGAGAGAAAAGAGAGAGGAAACAATACTAGAAAAGAGTTGAGAGGAGATACACTACAGTGACAGATTGGCAAGAGAAGTGATCAAGCCCCACATTCAGGAGGGTTGGAAGGAGTAGAATTGAGTTCATCTCCTGATCCCTCTACTCTCATATATTAAAGACAGAATTGAACTGGAGACTTCTCGAATTCTCATCTACTCTTGACACGGAAAACGCCAATAGAATCAAATTTTCCTTGGGGAACTGGGACAAGACCTGACTAAGCTTTCAGATGCTAACTGTTGCTTGCCTTTAGTACTTAGTCTGTCGTCTTCAGTGTGACCTGCCCTCTGTCCTGTGGTGGTTGCCTGAAATGCCTCTTTCCTTAACCCCAAATAATTATACTCACTTTACTACCAGAATCCACCAGCTTTTTTCCCTGCTACCCGATCCTTCTGCAGGATTTTCTGGGAAAAAAAAAAAATAGTATTTCCCAAAAGCCATCCCCTCAACCCCCGGTACAGCCAGGTTTTGTGTGTCGTGCTACACAGTATAGATGGCCAACTCACTTCCCACGAAGGTGGACCACGACTATAACCGAGTCCTTATTTACGCTGGTGAGTGCTAGACTAGTGCTGGATCCTGACCCTTCCTGACTAAACTCTTCCACCAGGAGCCCTAGGTGACGGGAGTGCTTAACTTTGACAGCATGGTTGGTCCTTGAAGCTGCTCAGTAAAGCTCTTTCCTCAGAGTCTTTTGTTTTGTACTCTATAGTCATTAACTATATAAATATATATGTAGTTAATGCAGGTCCATTTCTGTTCTAAGACAAAATCTCCTGAATCTTTGAATAAAATTAATTCTGTAGGAAGATGGGCCATGTTGATTTAAGAAACACGGTAACTGAAGGAATACCTCAAGCTTTCCCATCAGGTGATTTCTACCCTAGTTTAATGTTGTCTATTACCTATTTAAGTATTCACATGAAAGACAGGTTTCTTATTATAGCTTAAGGAATGATATTGTACTCTGCTTTATGCATGGAGAAAAATAAAGACATATACTCTCCAAATCCCAGATTTCTTTTTTTTTTGCTAAAGCCCTGTTTCCAAATATTTGTGCAAATTTGCTGCTAGTGTTTTCTTCCTACTTCCTGGGCTTGTTTTTTTTTTTTTATTTTTAAAGATTTTATTTATTTATTCATTTATCCCCCCCTTGCTGCCTGTGCTCGCTGGGTCAGCCAACCATGCCGTGCGGGCGGGCTTTGCCTTCACCAGGAGGCCCCGGGAACCGAACCCGGGGCCTCCCATATGGTAAACGGGAGCCCTACTGATTGAGCCACAGCCGCTTCCCCTGGGCTTGTTTTTGTTACAGAGTGCTGTTGCTTTGTGACTTTCCTCTGGGATAAACTGTGCTGTATACAGTAAGATGTGTTTCGTACTTCATCACTCCAGAATTTGACCAGGATTCCTGTGGCCCACATATACACACCTATCATGGTAGGGGGAACACCTCTGGCTTTGGATTCCGGAATCACTTGGAATAACTTTTCCTGAGGGTGCTGAAGAATTTTCAGGTTTCCTAGGTCACAGGAAACAACCAGTCTTGGGCCCCAGATAGTTTTAGGTTTATAAATCCAGCTGTTTTATTTATTCCTGGGCAGTTTGTCCTAATTTCAAGGAAACTATCTAAGATATAAAGTGTCTAGACTGTGGGACCTACAGGCCTAAACATATCTGTGTTGCAGACCCCTGGAGCTTGGTGGAACATAGTTTCTGCCTCGCGGTGATGTGAGTTAGCAGAGGTAGCGCAGGCGTTCCCCAGTAGAGCTGGTCAACTCCATATGAGTTTAACACGTGCAGAAGTAGCTTCTCTGGTTTCTCAATAAAAGTAAGTTTTCCAGTCCTCTGTGTCCTATGTGTTTTGTTTCCAGGGCCCAAAAATAGTACTAGGCCAAGCGTGCCTCAGTAGAAGCAGTTAGTAAAAACTTCATTGAGGGAGCGGGTGTAGCTCAGTGGTTGAGTGCCTGCTTCAAAAAAAAAAAAAAAAAAAAACAACTTCATGGATTCAGCGGGATCTTCCTACTTTTGTGCTCTTCAACAGGAGATCAAAGGTCGTGTATATTTTGATTGACGTTCTAGTCATCTCTGGAAGGTAGCAGATGTTGGTATAAATGTCATTTTAAGGTTGTGAAAACTAAGGTCCAGATCAAAGAAAATGATTTTTCCCTGGGCTGTAAATTCAAAGCCATTCATGCTGCTGATGTATATTCTAGCGCTTTCCCATCCCTGTGCCCTGCTTTTCAGGGTGATGAATTCAGGCATTAAACAGGGCTTCAGTGTACTAGACATCTTTTATTGTAGGAAATTCTTGGGAGAGAAGTCACTGGGAGACTGTGCAAATGTAGGCACTGATTTCTATCGCGTATCTTTACCAGTTTTCTTCACTAAACCTTTCATGGCTGTGAAGAGACTTTAGGATTTCCTATTTATTGGCCACAAGTGTTTAGTGTTTAATATTATTCCACCCCATCTTTCCATCTTAGCCCTCGTTAATCTCTCTTTTCCCTTGGTCTGCATGTTTGGGTAGCTTTGGGACGAGACCAGGAAAATTTGTTACAATACTTGTACTTTTCTCTCTCTCCAGTAGGTGGTGACTCGGTGTCAGCAGTGAGACTCATTTTTGTTTATTTTTAATTAGAATCTTTTAAAGGAAATCGAATTGGATACGCTTAAACTTCCCCAGGATCCTAAATGCTAGGAATTAAGTAATTCTTAGGCTTTCAGGGTTAAATGTGGAGCTAAAAGTTTATGACTTTTTTTTTTTTTTTTGGATGAAAAAGACAGGATTGAGCTCTAGAGGAAGAGAACATTTTCAATCATCTGAGTCCTTCTGAGTCTTTACCCATTAAAACTAATTGCACAATTACCTGAGAATCTTTCTTGGTCTTTGGGTCTGTTAGCATCTAGTTATTCGACTAACTGGGGATAGTGAGGAAGTACCATTTAATTTCCCCATATATCCATCCCCTTCTGACAAATACTGGCTCTTTTATCCGGAATTTCCTGAAACACACTGGGGTAATGTTGGGTTGCTCTTTGAGCATGTTTCTGTGTAATTCAAATGACTCCGCCCTCCAGGGCTGGGCCTCTGCCCTCGAACTCAGTCAGTGACCTCTTCTGAGTATCTTCATTTAGTCTGTGGTTTCCAGGACTCCCCTCAGAGGAATGCTGGGGTCTTCCAACTTTTCATTTCCATCCCGGGAGGCCTTATTGCTTCAGTCCATGTCATTAAAACCCAGCAGTGGGAAGAAAAGCTTGCATGCAAGGGGGAGGGGACGAAGCAGACTGAATCGCTGCCAGAGAGACGCAGCAGAAGCCGTCGGCGATTCTTTCCTATTGCTTTCTTGAGCAATGTTTTTCTGGCCGAGATACACATCTGTCTGAAACGAAATCTGCCACTCGGCCAGGGGATCTTGTAAAACAGCAGTCAAAAGTAAAAAAATAAATAAATAAATAATCGGTGACTTGAGTTTCTGTGATCTGCAAATATTTGACTGGCTTGGGCTCTTCAGCGTTTCAGAGGAGTTTTTGTTTTGTGTTCTGAACCAAGCCTTGGGCTTTAGAGTGTCTTTTTGTCTTGTGAATTTCAGCTACTCTTTTTCCAGGAACCTCTAAACTGAGAGGTTCTCTAGAGAGACCACCACGGCCACCTTTTCTCCTCTCCAGGAAACTGTGTCAGCAAGTACCCAGCAGTACGCATTGCACCATCAGGTTTATTCTTGGATCTGCAGTGTCAGTGATAGCAAAAACTGTCAGGCAACAGCCAGGAGGGGACTGTGCATCTCAGAGTAGCAGGAAAGCCGTCTGAGAAACAGCAGCTTAAGTAACAGGCTTGTGCAGACTGGTCTGGAAATTCATTCTTTCTGAACAGAAAAGCAAAATAGAATGGAAAAAAAAAAAAAATGACCCAAATACTAGCTTCTAGTCTGAACCCAACAAGTGGGATGTCGCTATGTTAGCAAGGTCAGTCATATTTAGTTTCTTGTTCCTTATCTCCTCATCTCTCCTTTATCCCATGGCAGTTGCTGCCCAAGGGGTCTCCTTACTTGGTATGGTCTCTTTCCAATCACCACTTGGTTAATTTTTCTAAGGCATGCTCAGCTCATTACTTTCTTAGGCAAAAGTCTCAATGGCGCCCCGTTGCCTACAGAATTAAGTCAGAACTCAGTTTGGCATTCAAAGTCCTCCAAAATTAAAACCCCAACCTACATTCTTCTTCGTGAACTTCACTTAACGATAAATTATACTTTTCATTCCTCTCTAGAATCCCATTGAATTTTTTCTTTTTTCTTTCTTTTGGCCCCCAGGTGTTTATATTTTTATCCAGTGACTTTCCTTGCCTCAAGAATGCCTTTCCCCCACCTCTCCACCAAAGTCTCACCCATTTTTTGAAAGTCCAACCTAATTCTCTTTCTCCATAAGTTTCTCTAATTGCTCCTGCAACTGAATTCCAGGAAAAGTTTCTCTCTGCCACTTTGTGGTCCGTATTACTTGCTACCTTGTTATTTCTGTAAATACCTTATTTTCCCTGTCAAACTGAGACTTTCCTCCCCCATTTTACTGTCTACAAGGACCTAGCACATTGCCTTGAATGCAACGAGAATTCAGTATATGCTGAGTAAACGAAAGGATATATTTCAAGTGAATCAAAAAATGTGAACATAACTAGCAAGGGATAACATGGGATAGCATGTGTAACAAAAACAATTGCACTCCGATTTGGAAAAAAATGAAAAATATATCTGAATTTATTATTTCAATACAGTATAATACAGGGTTGTGGCAACAGAAATTAAGAACTAAAATGGGCTGATAGTCATAAATCTGCTAAATCATGCTTTATCAGTTTTAAAGTGTCATAATCCTCCTGGTCTGTTATAAAGTTTATTTTCAAAAAAAGACACTACACACAAAAGTAAGGAATATCTTCCAGGAGCCATGGCATGGAGAAAGGTGACAGAAGAATCCTTGATTGAAAGGATGTATTTGAGGACCAAGATGTTTGTTTCTGAGAGAAACATCCCACCTGGCCAGCAGGCCCATCTGTTACTGGGAGGCCCTGTTGGTTGTTTTTTTTTTTTCACAATTATTTACCTTCTATTTCTAATGCAATCCTTCTTTCCTGAAGAATCTGGTTCTTTTTCACTGTTGAGATGTACTTTTATCTTTGTGGTCCTGTTCCAAAGCTGCTCTCGGTGACCCATTAGGAGGTCAAGGTTTTGCTCTCCCTCTCTTCTGACCCAGAGGGTGGGATTCCTGAGGAGGGCTGGCATTCATTTATCTGTTTTCCTGTCCGACAGAATAATTCTGAAATCAGACCTTAACTCCTGAAAACTTCCAAAATGGAAGTACCTGTGGACATACATACTCTTCCCTCTCCTACCAGTTCGTCTCCCACTTCTACTGTGTGATATGGAGAAATCTTTGCAGGATGTCTCTTGGAAAGGAAGAAGGCAGGATATCATTTGAAGTCTGGGAGTTGGATTTTCTTGGTCATGGTCGCATATTCTCTTGAATCCAGTCTAGGTAATTAGTAACCTTGGTATATACACCTGGGACGTCTTTCTGCCCACAGCCAAGACCCCAGCTGATAATTCCAACCAAAGTCATGCGGTTGTCTTTCATACACACCAAGGGGCCTCCTGAGTCACCCTGCGAAAGAGAGGACAGATTAGCTGTTTGCAAAAACTGCAGAAGCTCTGGGGAGAAGTTAGCACTCATATTTGTAGTGTTGATATTGTATTCTTCAAAGCACTTGGTTTTACCTCAACTCTTTTGATCACATGTAAAGTGAAGTAGAATCGAGACCATTGTTCAGACATTTCGGGCCTCAAAAAAAAATCCCTGGCTTGAACTCTACCTCTTACCAGCCATGTGACATTAGGCTAACTGTGCTTCAGTTTTCTTGTCTGTACAATAAGGATAAAAACTATATTGAAAAGGTTATGTGAATTAATTGGGAGAATGCAACTAAAAGCCTCAGAACAATGTATGGTATCTAGTAAAACTCTTGGTAACTGTTAGCTGTTATCATATTGAGTTACAATGACTTTTTTGTTATTGTTCTTTTTTATTTTTTATTTTTACTTTTATTTATTTCTACAGTGACTTTTTTATTTTTGTTTTTAACTTGTGGCTTACAGATAATGGTGACATTTTATATGCAACCTTTTTATGGCTATTGTGCTAAGTAGTACAATTGGGGTTTCTGAAGAAACCATTCAAAAAGAGATCACTGTCAAGGAACCAAGAGAGTAAATGATGATATGATGACTTATAAGGACAAAACCCACGAAGTCTTCAGTCCAGGAGTCATGCCTTACTTCTCTTTGTCTCCACACCCCTCTAGTTCCCAGCTCCTGATAGGGTGGGCACCCCATAGTCACTAACATGTCTGATCACTAACAGTTTCTTGGCTATAATTAGGTCCTAATAGCAGCAGGTTGATCTATCCCCAGTACCCCAGTATCCTGTTAACATGAAAAATAAGTACTAACTCTGATAAGGATGCCAACACAGAGAACCTGAAATAGTTTCATTTGCCAGGGTGTTAGGGCTGAATATGAGTTTTGAAGAATTATTTCTCTCAAGTCACCTGTGTCCTACTTCCCAATAAGCTGCCTTCCCTCCTTCTACAAAGCAGACTCCAATTCTCGAGCATCTACAGAAGTCAAGACTTTCTTAATTTGCGTTGCCTTATCCATCACTTCAAGAGTCAATTAATAGCCTGGGCTTACAGGAAATCCTGTACCAGGTGGAGTTTCCTGTGCAGACGTTGGGGGAAATTTCCTGCAGTTCAGATTTCTTAAACTTGAGTAACTTTGATCTTTCACTAATTGTTTTATTCTCTGAGGCCTTCATCTGGAATCCCCAGGGCTTCACCAAGATGGACGCACTCCATTCAAGCTATATCTTTTTCTTGGTTGGAAACCTGTTGGCCAAGGAGGATTTTCACCCTTGGCTGCGCCGAAAGAATGGCAAGACTCAATCTTACCTGGCAGGCGTCATGCAGGTTTGCTTGGGTCCCTCCACTCCGCGTGTCTCCAGCACACAGCATATTTTTTGTGATGGTTCTATTAGACAAGTGCTGGGACGTGCAGCGGCTGGCTGGATACAGTCTGACGTGGCCTTCTTTTAGCCTCTCCGAATAGGAAGGAGAAGCTGAAAAGAGAGGAGAAAACAATCTCATGGTTCTAGACAAAATGATTCGTAAATCTTTTGGAAGGAGAAAGATTCCAGTAATAGCTGACACTTATCAAGCTTTTTACACATATTAGGTCGATTCCTAAGAAATTTCCAATATATGATGGTTTTGACTTGCAAAAACAGCGAGTTTATAGCGTTTAACCCAGGGTTTCTCAATTGCAGCACAATTGACATTTTAGACAAGAAAATTCCTTGTTGTGGGGAGCTGTCTTGTGCATTGCAGGGTGTTTAGCAGCCTCCTTGCTAAGATGCCAGGAGTACTCCCACCGTGAGCTGGTCTCCAGACATTGCATTGCCATGTGTCCCTGGGGTTGGCATGGGGTAGGGGTGGGGTGGAGGGCAGTTGGGTGGAGCAAAATCATCCTTAGTTAAGAACCACTGGTTTATGGTGGGGGGCGGGGGGAAGGAGGGGATAAAAATGGATAAAAGTAAATAATAATAAAAATAATAGGGTGGGTTGGGGAAAAATACAAATGTAAGGTATGGACTACAGTTAGTACTGTAGTAATATTTTGACAATATTCTTTCATAATTCCTAACAAATGTTTCCCAACAATGCAAGGTATTGGTGGTGGGGTGATGTGTGGGAGCCCTGTATGATGTGATGCATGTTTGTTTTGTAAGTTCACAACTTTCACTATACACTTATTGTTTATGTATGTTCATGTATGAATGATATACTTCAATTAAAAAAAAAAAAAAGAACTACTGGTTTAACCTAAAATTTTCTCATTGAATCCTTATAATCCAATTAGCCATTTTTATTCCCATTTACCCACGATGAAACAGGCTTGGAACAGTTTAAAAGGAAAAACCATGTCCAAGGCCCCAAGGCCAACAAGGTGCAGCTCTAGGATTTGACTTCAAGTCTACACGATGCCAGAGTACAAGACCCCTTAACTATTCTAGGCTTTTTATACAGAACCTTCTTTAAGTCATAAGCTCTTTAAAGCGCTCATACTATCCAGACCTTCCTTGACCTGCACAGTGACCCTGTGAGGTAGGGGAGGCAGATGCAGATGGTGTGTTTCCACTGTACAGGGAGGCAGGGAACTTGCCCACATTTATGCAGGGCTAGCACTCAGTTCTCGAGTGCCTTGTCCACCACCACGTGTCTCGCTGTCCTGCAGACAGACAGCATAGGGTCGAAACTTCCATCCACTTACATGCCTCGTGCTTGCCATAGCCAGAGAGCTCACATTCCGTCCAGTCAGGAAGTTGCAGGTCAGCTTCAGGAAGACAGACAGTACCCACGGCCTTGCTCTCCTGGGCACAGGAGGGCGAATCCGATTTCAGCTGCAACAGTGCTGGGAGGGAGAGCGAGGAAGAAAATAAGCCTTGTGTGAAGAGCTTCTTCTCATTTTAGGAGAGGGTCCGGAAAAGGAGGTGCGTGTGTGCAAACGTGGGCGAGTGCGTGTGTTTTGTGATTCATTGCACAGAGAGAATAATGGCATCTTACCAATGTCGTTGTCGTAAATGTCATCATCAAATGCATTATGGACAATGTACTTTTCTACTTCAAATTTCTGCTCCTCCTCTCCAGGGACCAACCGATATGTTCTGCCCAAGACCACCTTGAGGTGGTGGGGAGGAAACCTAATGGAGAAACAGCCTTAGAACTCTGTTCTTTCTGTAACCATTCCTCTCATGGACACACTTGGTTTCAAGGCCTTAGGGGGATAGAAAAACCTCTTGGAATCTCCAAACCCCTACCTCTCCAGGAAGCAGTGGGCGGCAGACAGCACCCAGCAGGAACTGATCAGTATTCCCCCACACAGAAAACTCTCTCCCGGCAACCTCCTGTTCTTGGCAAAGATGGCAGCCTGCCAGGGGTGAGAGGTGATGTCCGTGAAGAGGCCTCCTTTAATGCGAAACTGAGGCTCCTTGTACTGTCGCAGGCCACAGGTGGCTGGGAGAGATAAGGAGAGAGAAGGGAGCTCAGACCTTCCATCCTGAGGCCAGACCCTTGAACATAGGTCTTGGTGTCTTCTCTTGGAACCCTGAGTTTCTATAGGCCTTCAGACACTTCTACGTGTCAGTGAAGAGTGAGGTAACAGTCTCCATGGCAAGAAAAACCACAACCTACTGTGCACCAAGCAGTGTACATACATTATGTTCAACCATCACAACACCGAGCTTTAGAGAGGTTGAGACCTGTTTGCTGTGGTCACAATGGCATCTTGGATTTTCACCCAGGTCTGACTGACTCCAAAGCTGGTGATTTTTCTGCCTTGCTTCTAGTTTTATCTCTTGCCAATTCCTGGCTTAAGAAGTCATGAAGAAGCCTAGCAAAGCCTTTTGCAGCTTTCTCCTGGGGAATGTCTACCCCCTTGCTTTCCCAACTGCTCAACTTTACTCATCCTTCGAGACTCAGGTAAAATCCTTCCTCCTTACAAAGCTTTCTTTAACACCCTCAGCCCAGGAGGCTCTGAGTGAGTTTTCTGATACTCACTGAGGACTTACTATAAATCATCTTGGTGGTGAGTTCATCAGTGCTTGGTGCCTTACCTGCCCAGTTTTAGTGCATGTTCCCTGAGAATCTTCCAGCTGATCTGTGTAATCACAGGAGCTAAGTAATAATGTATTTTCAGGCAACTTCCAAACTAAAGTTTCATTTTTGGTAACATTTAAATTTTCTCTCCCTATAACTAACCTGGGTCTCCTGTCTTAAATAGGTTTATTGAGAAAGTTGGAAGTGTCCGCAGTAGCAGTACAAGCCCAAGAATCATAGGATATGGGATCAGGTCCCACCTCTACTACTCTGGAGCTCAGTGAGCCTTATCAAGGCTGAGTGACTTCTGAAAGGTTGTTTCCTAATCAGTAAAATGGAAATAGGAAGACTTCCTCTCACCACATTGTTATCTCAGGAGCGATATATCCTCTTCTGCCTCATAGCCTCATATTTACTGCTACTACCCACCACTATCATCATCATCAATAAACACATCTAGAGAGAAAAGTTTAGAGCCTACTGTGGAGAGAAATGGATGTGGGCTGTTCTTTTCTTTCTTTATTGCCTCCTCCTCGAAACCACTTGGCCCATGTGTGTGGAAAATGAACACCTACCTACCATTGTTTGAGTCATGGTAGCCCCTCTCCCCACCAAGCCTGGCTTTGCTAGAAGACTGGCAGCTACACAGTCTGAACTAGAGAATCGGGAAGACACGGAAAGTGGCAGGAGAAATGGTCAAGAAGTGAGAGTCAACAAAGGGAGGTGGCCAAGAGCCAGCTCTTACAGCACTGGGGCACGTCGCAGTATTCCCAGGTCAGCTTGCCGTACTTCTGCACGTGGCACCAGGGCTTGGCATCCCCATCTGGATTCCTAGATGATAAGGGAGTTTAAGGGCTTCAGACGCTTACATTTATTCAGAAAGAACATCATAGGACATGGAAGAGGGGAAGGAGGCTCGGTAAATCAATGGCAATAGCGCTGAACTGGGTGGGAGGATTCCCTCCTTAAGAAAATAACAGTCTTGTTAACTTCATTTCTCTATCAGTCTCAGAGCCGTCCAATTTCAGAGGGATGTTGGGAGGAATCATGAGGAAACTCTTGCAAGTCATTGAAATAAAGGTGCTCCACAAGAACGGAGCGGATGAGGGTTAAATGGCTGAGACAGAACCCCTAACTTGTGATTCTCATCGGACGCCTGGTACACCTAACTTTTCATAAGTGCTATTCTGGCAAATGGAGACATTGGACTAGCCAATACCCATGGTTCCATCCTTCCCGCCCACTGGGTCTTTCATGTAACTTTAAGCACCAAATCTTCTCCCAACCAAGCCCCAAAATTCTGACCCAGGAATCCCTCGGCCCCTGTGCTACATACCGGCAGTAATTATGTTTGCCCAAGCCCAGTCCCTGGGCGTTGCTCTTCCATGTGGTATAAATCTTGCCTATTAGTCTCACAGAATTCCACTGGAGGCAGGAGGCCCCAGATACGGTGTGGCTGTGGGTACCCCGGTACTCTAAGCCTCTTCCAGAGTAGCAGTCTCCTTTTGTTCCTGGAACAAAAGAAACCTCAAACTGAAACAAAGCTAATGCAATCATGTCTTGCTGCAGGGACTAAAGTGGAAGTGCTGAAGGCAATCTAGCAGGAGAAAGGTGTGATATCACCCACCTCCCCTTTTCTCTTTCCTTAAGCTTTTGATTTAGGAATGGCAAAGGGCTTTCATCTCCTGTGTCAACCTCCATCAATTGGTTGTGGCATCATAGGTTGCTGTGTTCAGAGATATACTGGTGAACACATGAGTGCCATGGGCTTGGGAAGGGAGCCAGCCCTGAGCCTCTGGGAGCTGCCGAGTTTCACCCATTTGTCCCGTTTTACCCTCTTCCCTCCCCTTTTGAAATAATTCAAAGGGACTTTTAAAATAATCTATACCAGTGAGTCCCAATCTAGACCAGATGGGGCAGACGCTTAGAGTTATTGCAAAGAGTTCTGGAATTCACAGGTATACCAGCATTACTTGTAGACCAAATGCATATTAATTCTTCTTTAAAATTTTAAAAAATATTTTTCATACCATTGTGATAAATAATATATGATTACTTGTGAAAGCACCAATGAATTCATAGTACCATTTTGTATCTTAGTATTTCTTCAATTTGGAAAAAATATTTTACATTACAATGTCTTTAAAGAGAGAGAGAATAAAATAGGCTCATCCATGAAAAAGGGAGCGTCTTCATTCTCAAGAGGACTGGAAACACTGATCCTGTCCCATTCACTCTCTGTAGATGAGGATACTGAGGGTCAGGGAGGTGAAGAGATCAGCTCAAGGTCAAACGGCGCCTGAACTAGTACCTGAGTCTCCTGACTTTCTTCCCTCTACACTCTTTTTCTGCTCAGTACTTGTCCTCCCAGACTCTCTCCCCCAGGGGCCACTGCAGAGGAAGGTGGGGCTCCCACTTACCCTTGGAGCAGGAGGGCGTGGTGCAGAACTCAGTGGTGTACTTCCCCATCTTAAAGACGTAGCACCAGGGCTTCATGTCTCCATCAGGGTTTCTGAAAAAATCAGCCAGGTGGGGGGGACCCCGGGAGGTGAGTGGTAGAGCCTGCCCTGTCGGACCCAAGCAGCGAGGGCCTTTCCCCCAACCCTAGCAGCTTCCTTCCCGCGGTAACCCTCCTGGGTGGGGAAGACGGCCCCTCACCTGCAGTAGTTGTGGTTCCCCAGGCCCAGCTGGGCGGCCTCTGGCCTCCGGCCGCTGTAGGGCTTCAGGGCGAGCGCGCTGCTGTTCCAGTTGGTGCACTCGGCCCCGCTTTCCACCGTGCTCCAGGTGCCCCGGTAGCTGACACCCTGGTCCTTGTAGCACATGGCGCTGGCATCTGGTTTAAAGCAGGACACGTGACGTCTCACGTGAATCCCTCCCTTTTATTTGGCTTTTCAAAAGGGCTCTCGCAGCTGCCCCGTCACCACCACAAACCCATAAGACAGGCCGGCTGCTGAAGCCACTGGAGCCCAGGAGGTAAACCAGGAGTCTGGGGCCACCCAGCAGGTGCGGGTGGGGTGGGGGGCAACGCCAGACTTCTGATTCGCACCTAAGGCGCTGCCTGGTGGGCCCAGCACTTTGGTTTCTGTGGTGGTCTGTGTACCCCCGAAAAACATGTTTTTAAACTTAGTCTATTCCTGTGGGCGTCAACCCATCTGTAAGCAGGACCTTTTGATGAGGTTCCTTCAGTTAAGATGTGGGCCAGCCCAATCAGGATGGGTCGTAATCCTATTACTGGAGTCCTTTATAATCCGAATGTAATCAGAGAGATGGACAGACAAGAGAAACAAGAGGCTGAAGGTCAACGGTACACAGAAGAGAAGGGAGAGGCCGCCATGTGCATTGCCATGTGACAGAGGAGCCCAGGACCACTGACCACCAGCCCCAGAACTCCAGTCTTCAGGAATAAAGCATCGCCTTGATGACACATTGATTTGGACTTTTTCCTAGCCTCAAAACCGTGAACTAATAAATTCCCATGGTTTAAGCCAACCCATTGCATAGTATTCACTTGAGCAGTCAAGGAAACTATAACAGTTTCTGAGCCCACTCTTGGATAATCTTTCCCACGTCCGCCCTTTGCCCCCGCCACCACACACATCCTTTCTCTTCCAGGTAGATTTGGGAGTTGGCATTGCAGTCCCTCTCTCACACCTGCCCACCTACCCACTCACCTATTTCACAGCTTTTCCCAACAAATCCTTCAGGGCACTGGCAGACAAAATCTGAGAAGTATAGAGCTTGCAAACATGTCCCTCCATTGAAGCACCTTGGTTCACTGCAACCTGTCAAGCATAAACAAGGGAGCCCTTAATTACTTTCAAAGCAGTCCCAAGAAAAATATAATAGTTAAATAAATATAAATAGTTAAGAGCTCTCTTTATGCCAGGCACTCTACTAGGTTTACAGAAATTTACTTAATCCTTTCAGCAAACCATGAAGTATGTGCTATTATTATCTCCATTCTACAGATGGGCAAAACTGAGGCTCAGCAAGCGAAGGCATTGACCCAAGGGCACACAGTTTCCATGTTTTCTCTGCACCTTCACCCCTGCAGAGCATCCCTGGAATCTCCTTTTGAAGATGCTGTAGCCCATGGAGGATGGGGCTTGGCCCATGAGCATGGACCCCCGAAGTTTGAAGCCTCAGCTTGAATTGGGGTACGTACTTTTGATGGGCACCGAGTGGCACTGCGACCTGCCACTGTTACACCAGCAGTATTCCACCCGGCTGCTTCTGAGCATGGGGCGCAGCCACGACTCGTGTTGCCGGTACACCATCCGTGTTTTGTCATCTCTGCAGGTCACTGGAATGGAAAACAGGCTCGCCTCTTTAGAGCACATCTCACGAAAACATGACTCACCACTTCTTGTCCTACTGAGAAAATCCTTCACTTGCTTCCAGTTTCATCCATCCTTTATCCCTTACTTGCTCTCAGTTAGTAGACAACAAATACCTAATATTTTGCCCCCAAAGATGCTTCTTGTCGTTTTTCCTCTGATCTGCCCCTGTTTGAAAGAATTTCTCTCTATCAAAGTACATGTATTAAGTAATACTCTAATGTTCCATTTTTAATTCATCAAAAATATACATATCTGTATAACCACCAGAGTTTTTGATCCACATGATTATTACCACACTGAAATGAATTATTTCTGGCCCTCAGATGGACATTTTAGTCTGTGCAGAAAATGTGCTACTTCCATTAATCGATTTGATATGATGAAAATAGTTGAAATACTTCTATGACTAATCTCTTTTCCCCCCCCCTCTCTTTGCAAACCAGAAGGCCAATTTAAAACATCTTGAATTTTAATTAAGAGAGTAATATATGCTCATTGCAGATAATGCGTAATGCCACATTTGCATAGCTTGAATAAACAAGTCATGAGTAAATCCCCCTAGGAGAGCCCAAAGCATCCTTCACTTGCCCTAAACCCTAAAGCTGATTCCTGCCTCGCCCAAACCCCTGCCACCTCCGCCTCATCTTACCTCTGTAAGATCTGGCTCCTCTTCTGATTCGGCGGTGGATTTCCTGCAAAGAAGCCAGGGGTGGAGGAAGGGTCAGCACATGCTGGCATCTCAAGGATAAAGGCTGGCCAAGCCACAAGACTACCCAAGACCCCATCACCTGCCCCGAGATTCCTCCTGCAGTACCTGGCCCCGGGTGGACTATCCTTTTCCTGTCTTCTTGTCTAATTCTTTCTCTCCTCCTAAGTGAGCACTATGCAAAAGAACTTTCTGCATCATGGAAATGTTTTATATCTGGGCTGCCCTGTACAGTCGCCACTAGCCACAGGTGGCCAAAAAGTACTTGAAATGTGGCTAGTATGGCGAATCTACAGAATATTAAATTTTATTTCATTTTAATTAATTTTCAGCTGAAATGGCCACCTGTGGTTAGCAGCTACCATATTGGACAGTAGCGTTCGAGACCCCTGTCACCTTCATGTGGCCATCCCAGACTTTCTCTTCTCTAAAATCCTACTCCAACAAAAATACAAAGAAGAAAAACAAAACAAAACAAAAACAAAAACACAAAAAACAAAAACACGTTTAACGACAATGCAAGGTCTTGGTGGTAGGGTGAGGTTTGAGAGCCCTGTATGATGTTATGTATGTTTGTTTTGTAAGCTCACAGCTATTGCTATACACTTATTATTTATGTATGTTTGTGTATGGGTGGTATACTTCAATAAATTATAACACACATACACACAAAAGAAAAAAAAGGGGGGGGGTGGAAATCCTGCTTCATAGGTACTGCACATCTAGTCTTTTTTTTTTTCAGGAGGTACCAGGGACTGAACCTGGGACCTCGTCCGTGGGAAGCAGGTGCTCAACCACTGAGCCACACCTGCTCCCCTCGTGTAGCCTTATCTGAGGCCTTGTAGTGCTGGATGTGTTCAGAGAGTGTGTATAGTTTCCTTCCCAATGAGGGAAGCAGCAGCGTGAGGGCAGCTCGCCTACTTCTCTGACTCACAGCCCTCCTCCCGTCCTGTATAAATACTTTATGACTTCATTCAGACACCTTCTTGAAAAACAGCTCCAAGGAAGGCAGTCAGAGGAATTAAGAGCGGCTTACTCACGTCGGAATTAGTGCCTAGAATACCAAAACTGGGGAGTGAACCCCGAGTATCCTAGACACAGAGCAGCTCCGTGCCTGTATGCTCTGTGGGTACACGGCTGCCCTCTCCCTTTGCACTCCCACCCCCACTCCCACCCCTGGGGCCACAACGCAAACCCTTGGTAATCCCAAGGAAGACCCCGGCCTCAAGGGGTGGGATATGTAGAGATGAACAGGGCACCCACCTGGCGGGGGAAACTGAAGACCATCCCACAGAGCAGGGATAGACACAAGAGTTCTCTCTTCATCTGAGTCATCATTTCTTCACCCTGCCCCTTAAATTCTGGAAGAAGAAGGAGAGAGAGAAAAGTTTCATCACTGGATGGGAGAGTTCAAAGTGTGTGGTGAAGGTCAAGAACCTGCAACTCCATCATGGCTGGGACCCTCCAGCATCAGCTCCCACCGCGGGAAGTACCAGAACAAGCATCTGGAAAATGACTCTGCACACAGGTTTCTGCGACCTGAAGTCCAGGGCTGTCTCCGACACTTCTTGGAAGCTGGCTCCTGCAGGACCCAAGCTTGGTCTCCTTGGAGGGGAATTCCTGCCCCGAGGTCAACTAGATGGAGCTGCAATAACATTCTCTCTTTGGCTTTTCCAGAGGAAGGGGTGGGGATGTTATTGCCGGCACATCACAGAACCAGTTTACCTCAGATTGCCTCAACTTCCCCACTTAGAACAGGGCCTGTTTCCACGTCTGAACCCTGTCCCTGGTCCAACAAAGGAGACGCTCCCTCCCCGCCAGCTCTCGTCCTCTCTCCACCCTTCTATGGAAATATCTGTCTCTCTTTTAACAAACAGATTATAACAAGCCCGACAAAGTGCAGATTTGTAGGAAGGAGAGGAGGCATCTGGTTTTTGGTCATTAGACTCAGATCTTCCTGGATCCAAAATTCTTGGTTTCCATTTGCCTTTCCCCCAGTGATCTTGCCCTCAGCCGTTGGAAATAGGTTAGTTGGTTGGGGTGTTATTTTGTGGTCTGGCAGGGCCTCTCACCCCTTCTTCCACAAGAATTAAAGGGAATTTCTTCCCTTGACTCATTGCCCTTCGGTCACAACAACTTTTGGATCCCACCCCTCCCCCTTATCCTAAGGCTCCCTGGGAGCTCGGGCCTTTCTAGCGGTTCAGAGGCTTCCAGCTCTTTCATCCTTCTTTGTTTCTTCACAAAACCCTGTTAGAAGTCCCGTCCTCCTTACATTCACCAGCTCAGTTCAGAGCAGGCATTTAAAAAAATGAGAAAGAGGGGCAGGGTGCAGGATGTTTTATGCCTGCCTGACTGCTCTCGGGCAGCTGACGACAAGCAGGGGCGGGGAAACAGAACTGGGCAGTAGAAAGTGAGAGAGACAAGCTGAGGACGGATCAACAGTGAGTCCAGCAAGAAAATGCAGGGCCTGGATTCAGAGGGAGATGCAGAGGGAGACTTGACAACCACACATGCCCCTGGCCCATCGTGAAGGAAACAAAAGTGCAAAAGAAGTGGGCTTCCTTTTTTTTAGGAGGTACGGGGGATTGAACCCCAGACCTCCTACACACAAGGTACCCACTCCACTGAGCTACAACTGCCCCAGTGGGGCTTTGCTTTAATTTGGCATCCCCAAGGTCTCCTTCCAAGGCAGAGTGTGGTCTCTGGGGACCCTTTCTTGTTCAGAGGAGGTAGCTATGCTACTACTAACTGGTTTCAGGCAGTCACAGAAGAAAGGAACCAGGACTTTGAGGCCATCCAAAATGGGAGCATGCTGTGGAAGCTTCTGGTCACAGGGAATTTCTCCAGATTTTCTTTTTCTCAGCTGTCCTCAAATTTCCCCTTTCTCAAAATTTCCCCAAATTCCTTTTGTTTCCCTTCTTAATTTTATCCTATTCCTTAGAATCGTCTCAAATAGATCTTGTTAAATTTATTTCCTCTTTCTTCTTTTTCTTATTTATTAAGCAGTTTTATTGAGATGTATTCATATGCCATATGATCTATCCAAACTGTATAACCAATAGCTTTCAGTATAAACACAATGTTGTGCATTCGTCACCCCAAAAAATTTTAGAACAACTTCATTACTCCAAAAAGAAAAACTCCATGTCCCTTAGCAGTCTTTCCCTAGCCCTACATAACCACTAATCTAACTTCATCTTTATAAATAGATTTATATTTACATTTTATATAAATGGAATCTTACAATATGTGGTACTTTGTGTCTACCTTCTTCCACTTAGCACAATGTGGTGGGTTTTTTTGTCTAATATTAGTATCTTGTACTATTAACATACATTGGTTCGATTTCAAAGAAAAACTATCTTATACATGCAATTTTACCCATATTCAAACTTCACATGTGGTTTTGTTATGCTATATATGTTACATTTTTTAGCTTTCCTTTTAGTGATATACATGACCTTAGGCTTTCTCTTTAACTCCCTTTCATATCCACATAATAGCACTGCTAGTTGCAGCCTTTATCTTGGGCTTTTCTATTCATTTCCAAAGTTGAACACACATCCTTTTTACCAATTGTGCACAAGTTAACCCTCAGCGTTCCATTCTCTAACCCCATTCTATTTTCTGGTGATCCATATTCAAATTATTAACTCTAAGAGTTTATATAATATATTTGGTTCATAGTAATGCATTCATACAGTATTTGTCATTTTGTGTCTGGCTTGCTTCACTCAACATAATGTCCTCCAGGTTCATCCATGTTGTCATATGCTTTATGACTTCATTTCTTCTTACAGCTGCATAATATTCCATCATGTGAATAGACCACAGTTTGTTTATCCATTCATCTGTTGATGGACACCTGGGTTGTTTCCAACTTTTGGCAATGGTGAATAATGTGGCTATGAACATCGGTGTGCAGATGTCTGTTCGTGTCACTGCTCTCAGTTCTTCTGGGTATATACCCAGTAGTGGTATTGCAGGGTCACATGGCAAGTCTATATTCAACTTCCTTAGGAACTGCCAAACAGTCCTCCATAGTGGCTGTACCATTCTGCATTCCCACCAACAGTGAAGAAGTGTTCCTATCTCTCCACATCTTCTCCAACACTTGTAGTTCTTTGTCTTTTTAATAGTGGCCATTCTGATAGGTGTGAAATGATATCTCATTATAGTTTTGATTTGTATTTCCCTAATCATTAGTGATGTCGAACATTTTTTCATGTGTTTTGTTTTTTTTTTTTTTTTTTTTT
>JAKSZT010053830.1:6678594-6821123 GCA_026826555.1 Tolypeutes matacus | reverse complement strand
TTTTTTTTTGCCATTTCTATTTCTTCTTTGGACAAATGTCTATTCAATTCTTTTGCCCATTTTTAAATTGGGTCATTTGTCTATTTATTATTGAGTTGTAACTTCTCTTTATATATCATGTATATTAAAGCCTTATCAGACACGAGATTTCCAAATATTTTCTCCCATTGAATTGGCTGCTTTTTCACCCCTTTGACAAAGTCTTATGAGGTACAAAAGTAATTTTGAGGAGGTCCCATTTATCTACTTTTTTCTTTTGTTGCTCGTGCTTTGGGTATAAGGTCCAAGAAACCATCACCTACCACAAGGTCTTGAAGATGTTCCCCTACATTTTCTTCTAGTAGTTTTATGGTCCTGACTTTTATAATTAGGTCTTTAATCCATTTTGAATTGATTCTTGTATAGGGAATGAAATAGGGGTCCTCTTTCATTCTTTTGGTTACAGATTCCAGTTCTCTCAGCACCATTTGTTGAAGAGACTGTTTTGGCCCATTAACATGGACTTGGTATATTTGTCAAAAACCAGTTGACTGTAGAGGTAAGGGTTTATTTCTGGATTCTCAATTCTATCCCACTGATCGATGTGTCTATCTTTATGCTAGTACCATGCTGTTTTGACCACTGTGGCTTTGTAACATGTTTCAAGGTCAGGCAGTGAAATTCTTCCCACATCACTCTTATTTTTGGCTACTCAGGTACACTTTCCCTTCCAAATGAATTTGGTAATTACTTTTTCTATTTTTCTAAAGTAGGCTATTGGAATTTTGATTGGTATTGCATTGAATCTATAAAGCAGTTTGGGTAGGATTGACATAATCATGATATTTAGTCTTCCAATCCATGAACATGGAATGTCTTCCCATTTGTTTAGGTCTTTGCTGATCTCTTTTAGCATTGTTTTATAGTTTTCTGCATATAGGTCCTGTACTGCTTTGGCTACACTGATTCCTAGGTATTTGAGTCTTTTTGTTGCAATTGAAAATGGAATTTTCCCCCTGATTTCCTCCTCAGATTGTTCAATATTAGCATACAGAAACATCACTGATTTTGTGTGTGGATCTTGTATCCTGCCACTTTGCTAAACTTGTTTATTAGCTCAAGTAGCTTTGCCATAGACATTTCAGATTTTTCTAAATATAGGATCATGTCATCCACAAAAAGTGAGAGTTTTACTTCCTCATTTCATGTTTGGATGCCTCTTATTTAATTATTTTTCTTGTCTAATTGCTCTAGTTAGAACTTCTATCACACTGTTGAATAATAATGGTAAGAGTGGGCATCCTTGTCTTGTTCCTGATCTTAGAGGGAAAGCCTTCAACATTTCCCCATTGAGTATGATGTTGGCTGTGGGTTTTCATATAAGCTTTTTATCATATTGAAGAATTTAACTTCTATTCCTATCTTTTGAAGTGTTTTATCAAGAAAGTATGTTGGATTTTGTCAAATGCCTTTTCTGCATTGATTGAGAAGACCATGTGTTTTTTCCTTCAGTTTGTTAATGTAGTGTGTTATGTTAATTGATTTTCTTATGTTGAACCAGCCTTGCATACCAGGAATAAATCCCACTTGGTCATGATGTATAAGTCTTTTGATATGCTGTTGGATTCTATCTGCAAGTATTTTGTTTAGAATTTTTGCATGTATGTTCATTAGAGAGATTGGTCTGTAATTTTCTTTTCTTGTGGTGTCTTTATCTGGCTTTGGTTTTAGAGTGATGTTAGCTTCATAAAATGTCTTGGGTAATTCTCCCTTCTATTCAATTTTTTGGAAGAGTTTAAAGAGGATTGGTGTTAATTCTTCTCAATATGCTTGATAGAATTCACCTGTGAACCCATCCGGTCCTGGACATTTCTTTGTTGGGAGATTTTTGATGCTGGATTCAATCTCTTTAAATGTGATTGGTTTGTTGAGTTCTTGTATATCTTGTGGTGTCAGTGTAGGTTGATTGTGCATTTCTAGGAATTTGTCCATTTCATCTAGATTGTCTAGTTTGTTGGCATACAGTTTCTTATAATATCCTCTTATGATCCTTTTTTATTTCTGTGGGGTCAGTTGTAACTTCACCTCTTTCATTTCTGATTTTATTTGTTTGCATATTCTCTTTCCTTCTTTAGTCTAGCTAGAGTTTTGTCAATTTCATTGATCTTCTCAAAAAAACAGTTTTTGGTTTTGTTGATTTTCTCTATTTTTTGTTGTTGTTGTTTGTTTGTTTTGTTTTGTTTTGCTTCTCACTTCATTAATTTCTGCTCTAATCTTTATTATTTCTTTACTTCTGCTTGCTTTGGAAGTGGTTTGCTGTTCTTTTTTCTAGTTTCTTCAGTTGTTCAGTTAGATCTTTGATTTTACTTTTTCTTCTTTTATAAAATAGACATTTAGGGCTATAAAGTTTCCTCTCAGAACTTCCTTCACTGTGTCCTATAAGTTTAGGTAAATTGTGTTCTCATTTTCATTTGTCTCAATATACTTACTAATTTCTCTTACAATTTCTTCTTTGACTCACTGATTATTTAGGAGTGTGTTGGTCATACTCCACACAATTGTGAATTTACCTCTTTCCTGTCTATTATTGATTTCCAGTTTCATTCCATTATGATCTGAGAAGGTGCTTTGTATAATTTCAATATTTTTATGTTTATTGAGACCTTCATTATGACCTAACATGTATTCTATCCTGGAGAAAGATCCATGAGCACTTGAGGAGAATGTATCACCTGCTGAGTTTGGGTGCAACATTCTGTATATGTCTGTTAGGTCTTTCTCATTTATCATATTGTTCTAGTTCTCTATTTTCTTGTTGATCATCTGTCTAGTTGTTCTATCTAATGATGTGAGTGGTGTGTTGCAGTCTCCAATGATTGTTGTAAAGATGTCTATTTCTCCCTTCAGTTTTGCCAGAGTTTACTTCACTTATTTTGGAGAACCCTGGTTAGGCGTATAGACATTTATAACTGTTATTTCTTCCTGGTAGATTGTCCATCATATTAATATATAATGGCCTTCTGTACCTCTTATAACTTTTTACATTTTAAAGTCTGTTTTGTCCAATATTAGTATATATCATTCCCATAAGCTCTGTTACTTTTCTATTCAGGTTTTCAAATTCTTCTTTGTGCTCATTTAGTGTCTTCTTAATGTCCTTTATCTCTTTAGCCATATTGCCTTTCAACTCATTAATTTGATTTTGGAAATTTGTGTGTATCTCATTGATTATTTGCCTCAATCCTGCATCTTTTCTGGGGCTTTGATATATTCTTTTTCTTGGGTCATTTCTTCCATTTTCTTAGTATGGCTTGTAATTTTTTGCTGATGTCTAGGCATCTGATTAAGATGGTGAGTTTACTCAGATGCTCAATTTCTCTCTCTTTCATAAAGTTTTAGTGCCGGGAGGCAGTGTGTTACTGCTGCTCTTTGTTTCTTGGTTCAACCTGTTCTGGGTCTTTAGGATTGTCCCTGCTATTTGGTGAAATCCAGGCCCTGGACCCAGTAATGGGTTGCAGACCTGCCTCCTAGGGTCTTGGGGAGGGAGGTTATAAAGGCTGGAAAAAGCCTCTCTTGTTTACTTTTAATTTCCACACATGCACTTCCTAGGTTTGCCAGAAGATGGTGCTCTTTGGCAGCCCTCTCAGTTTAATGCCTTGTCTGACAGTTTGCTGCAACACAGACAAGATGATAGAGGATCCTGCTTGGAGGCTAAGAGCCTTATTGTTCAGACTTTTTCAGAGGCAGTTCTCCAGATTTTGCTGGCAGTCCCCTCCCTTTTCCTGGGTAAGAAATAATCCCACTCCCCTCTGCATACTCAAAAACCAGTCCTGATCAGTGGAGAAGGAGATTGAGAAGGTCTTATTCTCGTTCTTTTCTTTCTTTCTTTTTTGCTTTCTTTCTTAGTACCATGGATTGAACCCAGGACTTCATACATGGGAAGCAGGTTCTCAACAACTGAGCTACATCTGCTCCCCAATGAGAGTTGGTTTTTCCATTTGTTTGTTTGATTTGTCTTGATTTTGTTTTTAGGAGGTACCAGGGACGAAACCCAAGCCCTTGTACATAGGAAGCAGGCACTCAACCACTTGAGCTACTTCTGCTGCCCAGTGTTTTTAACATGTTTATTTATTCATTTATTTATTTTTAGGAGGTACCTGGGGATTGAACCTGGGACCTCCTATGTAGGAGGCAGGTGCTCCACCATTGAAGTACATCCTTGCTCCCTCACTTTTCCCGGGTAGGAAATAATTATACTCTCCTCTGTGTCCTCAACAACCATTCCAGGTCAGTAGAGAGGGAGAATGAGAGGGTCAGGTGTCTTTAGTCCCTTGCCAGCTCCCAAGACAAACAATGGTGCGGCTCTACCCAGCCTGGAAGGACTCGTGGGACACAGCGGCCCAAATTTGTGGGTCAAAAGCTGAGTCAGCCTTAGGCTGCGTCCCTCTCTCTCCCTTTTCATGGGAAGGTGGATCCTTGGACCCCTTTTGTCTGTAGCCCACCCAGAGGCATGAGAATTCAAAAGTGGCTCTAGTGTGGGGGAGGGTGCCAGCAGTTGCAGCTGCCTCTTTTAACCCATAGTTTTGCTGTCCTGATTCTTTTCCTTTGTTCCTCTCTCTTCTGGGTGGTATCCAGCCTTCCCCTGGTGTCCTAAACCCTAGAAGAATTTTTTTCCAGGCTTTTTCTGCCTGTCCTCTAGCTATTTTCCTGGGAGAGAAGAGAGTCCCATGTCTTTCTAGTACGCCAACTTCCCAGAATCCCCTCTTTCTTGATGTTATAGATTGGCTCTTTACTGCCTTGGTCAAGCATTGAGGATAGGTGATGTGCCTGAGTTGTAAACCCTTCAGGAGTTTTTGAAAGAATTCTGAATGAAACAATGAAGGAATGAACAAGGGAACCACCAACTGAACAAGGACCTTAACTCTTCTTCACCTTGCAACCCAAACCAAACAGCCCTTTCCATATACTCACTCACCTGAGCACGGGGGATTGGTTCGGTCCTTACTTTCAATGCCCTCCAAATTACTGTTTTATTTTAAGAACTCCTGGTCCTCCTAGATGGAACGCCGTTCTGGATTTTGGGAAATTGCAGTGAGGGAGGAAGTATCCATACTTTTGCATTCCCTGCCTCCGCACAAGGCTCCCTCTCAGGGTGAGTGGGGGGTGGCGTGAGGGTGAGGGAGGAAGACCAGAAGAGGAGGGAGGGGTATGACTTGGGGCTGGGTGTAAGACTCCTACAGCTGCACCGTGTTCAACTCCTTTGCAACTTAAGAATCAGCATAAAAGAAAAAGGAGCCATTTCTGTTTTCTGCTCCTGGGAGATTTAGAGACTTGTGTGTCTTCTCCCAGCCCTTAGTTTTCTTTGGCTTCTTTTGGCCTTGCTGAGCCCATCAGTGGCTCCAGTGCAAAGTAGTCTCACACAAGCAAAGCGCCATCCATGCTGCACAAACCGAGGCAATTAGAGCAGCTGGACAGGCTGGATGGGGTGAGAAGATGACAAAGGAATGAGTCATCTCGGCAGAAAAGCAGTGCAGTCCATTCCATAGGCTGGGAGAGAAAAAGAGGGGGAGGACAAAATGTGTCCTTGTTTTGCCTTTCTAAAGAGGTGGGTGGAGAGGTCTGGGGGCAGTGCCTGGACAAAGAACAAAGCAAATGCCAGCAGTGTGGATTCAGACTCAGGGCCTGTGGGGCCCCTGCTAGGATAAATCTTACATCACCGTTTTCCAAGTGCTCCTGGTGAGGCCAGGGTGAACAGTGAGATTGGATAAATCAAAGAAAACAAAGTCCTCTGAAGCTTGCTTTATAAATGCTAAGACTCCGAATTCTTTTTTCTGTGCTCTCTTCCTTTTGTTATTCTTAACAGTTTCCCAGACTCACCAAGGAACTGGAAAAATAAAAAATAAAGAAAGAAGGGGGCGGGGGTAGAGAAAAAGGGAAAAAACCCACCGTTGTGGCTGATGTCTCGTTTGGACTGGAATCCCTGAGTCACGGAAAACATCATTGTCCCGAGTCGGACAACGGTGGTCCCAGCCCTAGCAGGTGTGCCCTAGCACAAGCAGATTTGCAAAAGGCACCCTCTCTGGTGGACAGAGCTCTGCAGGTGCAGGGCTTGGCCAGTTGACAAAGAATCTGTGCAAATTGTGGGGGGGGGGAAGATTCTTTCTTCCTTGTGGACACAGCCCCATGCCAGGGAGTGTGTGCCTTGGCAAGTAAAATATGGACTGGATTTCGACCCCTGCTGGCCCCCCCTGCAAGCAGGACATCCCTGCGCAGGACACACCTGTACGTCTGTATGCAGCGGCTCTGTCTGCTTCCGATGCGTGTGTATGTCTTATAGGACATCACTGACCTTCCTGCCTCCGGTAGTAACAGAGTGATTCTGTTACTTGACACCTCTGAACAACCTGTGAATGATGACTGTTCTCTAGGGCGGTGGGGCGGGGGAAACGGGAACAATGGTCTGGTACCAGGGAGGGGCAAAATGCGCTCAAAGCTATCTCTCCTGGGAAACGGACTGTTAGCCAGAGCGATGGATGCGTGCCATTTGGCGGAGACACTCATGATCGCGCCAGCCAGAAATCTGGTGTTAATATCTGCCGTGGTGGGGCGGATGTGGCTCAAATGGTTGGGCGTCCGTCTGCCATGTGGAGGGCCCTGGGTTCGATCCCCGGAACCTCCCAGTAAAATAATATATATATATATATATAGAAGGCACATGGGCTGCGAGGCTCTGTGTGCCGGTGAGCCCCAGGCCCCGGGAGCCATGCAGCAAGATGATGACCTAACAGGAGAGAGACGCAGGGAAGAGTCAAGACAAGATGCTCTGAAAACCAGGAGCTGAGGTGGTGCAGGTGGCAGGACATCTCTCTCCTACATCGGAGGTCTTCAGGATCGAATCCTGGTGAAGACTGGAGGAGGAGGAGGAGAAGAGATGGCAGGAAACAGACACAGAGAATAGCCCAGCGAATGGACACAAAACAGCAAATGGGGAAGGGGGGCTTTAAAATGGATAAAGTAAATAAATAAACCTTTAAAATATATATATCTGCCATGGTAACATGGTGGAATGCTGATTGATGGGCATCAGTTAATAATTGTGTGAATCTGGGTGAAAACCATTGGAGTGGCAGGAAGATTGCTAAGAAAGGACCTGGGGGAAAGTGTGCCAAGTGTTATCTTCACTAGCTTTGTATTTCCCTTTCCATCACCCCTTTCCTCCTAGATAATACTTCTACTGTCCTTCTCTATCTTCCCCTCCATAAAATTCTGCTCCCTGGAAAGGAGCTGATAAACCCACTTAAATGAGGTAAATTGAACAAAAATGAACGTGCCACCCTCCCAAAAAGCATGCACATTTTGAGACATAAAATCTGTTCCTAGCAAGATAAAAAAAAAAAAAAAATCAATAAACTAATTAAAAAAATAGAATAATAAATAAATAAATATTAAATTCATAAATAAAATCTGCTTCTAGGGATGTAGGCCAAGGGTGCTGGGTTCTCTAGTGTTTCCTCCAGGGCTAACATTCTGTGGTTTCTGGTATTGTGAGAACAGATGACATAGTGGGTGTGCATGTACTGTGTGAACTGTGAATCAATTATAAATGGTGGTAGGTATTTTATTTAAGTACCCGACCACATGCCATCATTCTATTTTTATATTCGATAGGAAAGTGATTTGTAATAAAAGGACAATACAAATGCAGGCAATCAATCCATCAATCAAAGCCTGTGAATCTAGGTGCAAACAGTGCAATGGCCCCAGATGTAACTGCATTTGAGCACCAGTAGCTTCTACCCTTGCAAACAAGAAAGAAGCAGAAACTTGACCAAGAGAGAGAGGAATGGAAATTGCAAGGGAAAAATAAGAATACGTTGATGTTAGTATCAGATTTTGTACCATGTGCGAGTTTTGCTACATTAACCTTTGATAAAGGGAATTCTTATTATTGCTTCTGCAAAGCTTTTCCCTGTAAATCTGAGTAAGAGTCTATCCCCAAGAGCGCCAATACCCCAGAATGACTCACAGCTTTAAAACAAACATCAGCCCCTGTGCCGTGCCGTGGCTCAGAGTGAATGTCAAAAAAATTGGAAAAGAAATGATCAGAACTCCTGGGAACAGCAAAGGCATTTCACTAGAGTCTGGACAAGAGACAAGAAGAGATGGGAGAAAGGAGCAGGCCTTGGAAAGTGTGGTGAGCTGCCACCAAACTCACCTTTGTCCAGGCCAGAGACAGACCCTGGGACTAGCACCTTTGGCCCGAAAACTTCTGGTCCTGCTTATTATAGGCTGCTATCAGAGGCCGTGTCCTCAGAATAAATACTGTTTTCAAAAACTACCACGTATAGGCAATTTTTAACTTTTCAGAAAGGTAATTACCATTGTATATGTGCCAAATGCTTTGTTTCTCATTCCTTGAACAGAACTTTTCATAACTAAAAATCTTTAGTTATAAAGAGAGGAGAAATCTTTGTCTGCTCATTTATCTAATTGGTCCTGTCCAGTGATGCAAATAGAATAGAATCTTCTCCTGGAACCTCTCCACCTCCCCCACCCCCCGGCATCTCCCCTCACTCAGCAGAATTCCTTCCAAGGCATCTGTAAAATAAAGGCATCTGGCTAATGTCTAAGCTAAATGAAATTGACCTGGCTCTTGATAGGAAAAATCTATCCCGGGCAGGTTCAGTTATCATCCTCCATGCCCCACTGTCCTACTCCAAGGTAATCCTAGTTATCTGGAGGAAAAAAGTAAGTGCTGGTTGTGGGTCTAGGAAAATAGAAGTCTATTCTGCCTCATCCTAAAATAAGAACAAAAGAAACCCTTTCATAATGAACTTAAATCCTTCTCAAGGAAAAAAAAAAGCTCAGTTGGCAAAAACAAACTCAGTTAGTCAGTGCAAGAAAATGTCAACCCCAAAGTCTGAAGCTAAACAAAACCTGAAATCTCATGTTAATCTAAATGGGTATCTTGTTAAGCAATGATGGTAATTCTTCATGTTCCTTCCGCTCCCTAAAGCAAACATCACGGCAGGGTAATCAAATACACAATAATATTATCATTCTTCAATCTACTTCCAGATTTCAACATACTTGAATCAGGAAATAGTGATCAGAATCTTTCACTGTATCATGATGTGAAATTATCCAAAATTTACCATTCTCATATGAAAGCATCACATTATAGCGTATTTTTGGGAAGTGTGCATGGATTAAGACCGCTTACTCAGTCGGTATTTGAGCACATATCTCCTGCCAGGGTCCGAGTTTACAAAACACTTTCACACGCATTCAATCATTTAAGGCATTATCCTTACAGCTGAGAGTAGGGAACTTCAAAAAGTATAAGGGGCGTGCCCTACAGCGACAGCGGGTAAATGGTTGCACCAAGACTCAAACCCAGGACACCCAGTTTTCTTCAAAACCCCACGCTTTTCCCACTGCTCTCACTATCTCCATAAGCCTGGGTTTTAATGGGTTCAAAGTTAATACTGGAGAGGAACAGAGGCTCTGGGCTCTCCACTTCAAACGCCACGGCCACTTAGCAACCACTGAGCCTCAGTTTCCTTGTTTTTCTAATGAGCTCATCATTAGAGTAACTTATTAATAGTTCCTTCAGCAATCAGAGCAACTCTTCTATTGATGGAGTCCTTACAATTGACATAAAAAGTTCATGCCCTTCATCTACACACATAGAAGAGATTAAGTGTGGCCCTTATTTCCTGAATAAGAGGTGGTGTCTTTTATCCTATTCTTAATCTGTTTTTTTTTTTTTTTTTTTTTTTTGCCTTTTCCAGGCCTGTTTATACCACACATGCAAGGATCGCCCTGGGTTCTCAGAAGAAGCTGGAATTAGCAGCTGAGATGGCTGGGAGATCAGGCCCTTACTATTGGCAAATCCCATCAGATGCACTATATGGATGATTGAAAACCAGAGACATTACGCGAGAAATTAAGAAAACTGGAACTTCCCTGAAAAAATCAATCAAACAAACAAAAAAAACCCTTCCCTTTCTCTCTGCAGCTGGGGTAGCAAACACTGGCTGGTAAAAAGAAGCAGCTCTCCCTCCTATGGCTATGACAAAAGGAGAACAGCCAGTGGAGAGTAAGTTGATAGGTAGCCTTTCTCTTTTAGGTTATTCATTCTTGGTTACTAGGTTTCCATTCCCCACCCAGCCCCAAGCACCCCACCTCCCTTCAAGAAACTTAGCTGACATCAAACTGCTCATTTACAGATCTACAAAGAAGGGGGTTTAAGAATCTCTCCAGTACCATCCTCCACCCCATCCACCTAAACCTCAAGCCCCAGCTCAGTCTAATTTCTTCCTTTCTTGAATTCACAGGTGATCATGTACTCACTCGATGTATTCACCATCAATAATACATTATTGACAACTAACTGTGGACCAGGCATAGGCTATGGTGATATAAAGACACACATCCCCTGTCCTCAAAAAAACTCATAGTTTAAGAAAGGGACAGACAGATAACTAGACAATCATGGTACAGAGTGATCAGTGCTGTGATATGCAGGAGGGAGAATGGGGACGGAATGGAGAGGAAGAAGTGGTTCTACCAGAAAGTAGAAGACGGGTATCTAGTTCACTCTAGTTGAGGTTCGGGAGCAAGTCAAGGTAGGTTTTCTGGAATTGATAAAATGTGAGCTGTTTACTGAACAAGAAATAGGAGCAGGCGATGAATGAGCGTTCCTCAAAGAGTGCATCCCCAAGACGGGCTGCGGCTGGGGCCCCAGGGTAGTAGCAGTGAGCAGGCAGAGCTTCCTCACACCTCAGCACAAACACCTGTCAGAGGCTGATTCACACACTGCAGGCTCTCTTCAAGGGTTCCTTAGGAGGAATATGGTTTGGAATCCCTGAGGTTGTTTTTTTTTTTTTTTTTTTTTTAAATGAATTTAAGTATGCGTTTATTTTTAAGTTTGCTCACATGCCATAACTCCAAGGAATAATAAAAATAAATAAGGCCTTAGCATTTAGAAACAGCTTCGAGGCATGGTCTCATCGATGTCTCAAGCCAGTCCCGAGATGGAGGTAGAGCACATGTTCCTATTTTACAAAGTCTCACGAATGGAGTAAGTTTAATGAGGACTAAACACCCAACCGGGCTTAACAGGAGAGTTGAACAGACCCTGAGAGCATTCCTGAGGGGATGCTAGTGAAGTAAAAATACAAGGCTATGCAAAAGTATTTTAACATTGAGAAGAAAGAATCAAGTATTTATTCCAACAGCTTGCCAGGCTTGGCCACCCAATAAGTTACACACACACACTGAGGTACTTGGAAGGTTATTGCCCAGCTCTTTAACCGATCAAGTGAGAAAGTTACTTTCCACAACCAGACTCTGTGTTTCTTCTGCAAGGACTCCTTCCCCTGCAGAGGCTGTTGGGGCAGTGGCTGCAGGTGAGCCCTGCCTCGAGGTTATGAGCCCAGTAAAATTAGCAGGATTTCTCACTGCCGCTTCACTTCAGAGTATCCTGTTTATTGAAGTGGAGCTTTCTGAATAGAAATAGCTGAAGAACTGCCTGCTCAGTAAAACAAAATGAAACAAAACAAAAAAACATTTCTGTAGCGCTCTAGATTAGGGGCCCTTAGGGGAGGGGTTCAGTTTGGATTCTCTAGTGCCTCGTTGTAAGTTAATGCAATACTTGTGTCTGTATAACGAGCAGAAAAGACTCTCAATACAAAGGTCTCCCCATATCTGGGTTTAGCTTAGTCTTGAAGTAGTTACTTTGCAGGCTCCAGATTGAATTAGGTTCTCTAGACTAATCCCCAAACCAATTTCTCCAGGTCACTGGTGTATGAATCAGAAGCATCACGCAGTCATCTGGTATACCTCAAATGGACCCGTTAGCCAAGATTCACCCTCTGGATCATGGCCATCTACGTACAAATCTGTCAGCCGAGCAGCCCCTAAGCACACACAATTGCATTTGTTCTATAGGAATATCAACTGCTTAGCATTTCCTGGGCAGGTCTGATTTGAGACCCATAACACGGTCTTGTGAGCTAGTTGACTAGGATAGGGTTTATAGCCTGAAATTAGGGACAAAATTTTTCTCCATGCAAAATAAATGACCCAAAGAAGGAATGAAAGAAATATTGTATGCCTCATTGTCCATCCTAACATCTTCTCAGAACCTAGCTGAAAATCATTCACAGAAAATAGAAATGTTCTTCGGAGGCCACAGGTGCATCATGCCAAATAATGCATAAAAACGGAACATTTCATCTAAAACCTCAAATGCTGTCTCACCACCAGAAATTCAGTATCTCAGAAAAATGAATGGAATTTGAATTTTGAGTGGCGCTAAGTCCACTACCAGTGTATGTGAACCGTGTTGCCACGACCTGAGCTATCTGGCTGAATATAACCTAACGTCCTCCAGGCTCTGAAGCTGAATCCTTCCAAATGGATGATCTTTGCCAAAGGCTCTCGAGGTTGCTATAAAACCCCAAGATGAGAAAAGTTCCTGTGGGCAGGTTAGTCACATAGGCTGTAAGTTTTACCAAATGTTTTACGGTCCTGGCCTCTAATTTACAAAAGCCTTAGACGGTTCTGCCCTCTTCAAGTCTCACTGCCTGAGCCACTTGTTACAATAGTTTGAAATTTAGTGATCACCAACTCTGCTCCTCAACATGTTAAACACTGGAGAAATAAAAGCTAGAGCCCCAATTCCTGCCTCAACAAATTTATAAACTAATAACAGGATAATGCCTGTTCCTCAGCTACTCCCTGAGTCCCAGGCATGTGATGAAGCAACTAAGGGTAGCACAGATGCTGGGAGAATCTGATACAAGGCATCACAGAATAAACTGAGAAAGTCTTGGGGAGTCTGGACTAAGCCATTTGGGCAAAAGGCAGCTATCATTTGCTCTTGACAAGTTCCAGAGATTCGAGGCTGGCATCTTTGAGGACTAAATTGATGGGGAGGATGGAACTATTTATATTTCAATATCCAGTGTCCCTGCTGGTGCCCCAGCCTGGCTCTCTCAGGAAACACTCAGCAGCTGATACCCCGACTGTCATTTATTGATTGTGGACCAAGTCAGTGTCTAGAATCCAGGATGAGTCTTTCTGCCTACGGGCAGAAATTGCTAGGAAATCACCTTTTGAGGGAAATCCACTTAGCAGCTATATTGATTGGATTTCTTCACAGGATTGCAAATGTGCACACACATAGTTTTTTCTGTCATCAATCAGCTGCAGGAGACCACCATTATGGCTCCAACTTGCCCACCCAATAAATCACTGTTACCCTGCATGTGTGTGCTTAATTTGTCACTAGATACCTGGGAGCTCAGCATGGTTTCTTCCTTTCCTTCCTTCTCCCTTCCCACCCTGTGAGGTTAAGAAAATAAAGATATTAACAGTGGAAATCTAGAGAGCCTCCCAATGCGTCCTGCAGAATGCCTTAAGAATTAAAGACACTGGGGTTATTTTTTCCCCCTATGATTGAAAAGTCCTTAAACAGCCCTGCTTACTGGATTGATGCGAACTGGGCAAGAAGCCACATGACAAAACTGACCGGAAAGAGAAAGCAGAAAGCTGGTGAGGAACAGAAAGAAAGCAGAGGCATTTTTCTCCCCTGACCTCCAAGTAGAAATGTCAGACCTGCAAATATTAGCTCCCCTTTCCCAGCACTTCCTACCTAATTAACCCCTTCTGGAGGTGAAGTCACTCCCCGCCCCAGGTCCACAAGACCCCACCCCTCCCCAGGGCCATTCTGGCTCTGACAACCACTGTCCCCGAGGCAGCAGGTTTTACATTTTTTTGCCCATCAGTCACCAGGTGCTCCCATTGTCTATTCAGTGCACTTCTGTGTAATTCTTTCCACTTTCTCCTTCACTCTGCCTCTTCTCCAGGAAATACATCCCCTCATTCACTTTCTTCCGCTGACCCCCTCGCCCCTCCAAAGCACTCCAGCCCATCCCAATTCAGTGCAGACACAGAAAGAAATCTCCCCTTACGAGTGGATCCCAGCTGATCCTCTTTTTGCCTGAATTACAGAGCCAACCCCTGCATTTAGGAATTCCTTCCTTGGCTCGGTTTGCCCCAGAGACACTAAAGAGGGAGCAAAGGGGATAGGAAAGCACAGAATTCAACCTACCTCCGCCTCTGGCTGGCTTTCCCTTGGAGAGGCTTTTCCCCTCAGCTCACGGACTCTTGCAGGATCTCAGCTCTGATCTCCCTGAACAGCTCCGGCCTCCTTTAAATTTCAAGGCAGCGGGGGAAGGCCGGTGGCCGAGGGTGGGCGGGCTTTTCTGCAGCCGGGAGGATGCCCAGTGGACAGGCTGCCCTGAGAGTCAAATAGGGGCGGGCCTGTTTTTATAAAGAAGAGGGGGAGGAAGTTCAGGATGGAGGCAGCACAGCCAATCCTGGCTTGGGGCCAGCCCGATTATTCATGATCCTGATGTCATCGAATCACAGGAATTTGGGAGTTGGACACAGGACCTTAAGAATCATCTTTCTTTAGAATCCTAGTCACAAAGGCCTATGAAAGGGACCCTGGGACGGGCCCCTATCATGAAATCAAGCCCTGACAATTCTGAACAATCTCTAGGAAGAGGCTGGGAGGTGGAGGAGGGGGAGTTCTCTGCAACCCAGAGCAGTTACTTACCCCCAACTCTGGATATCAGAGGTTGGGAGGACTGGACAAGGTGGACTCGCTACCAATCCAGGCAGAGGAAACTCCACGCTTGGAGCCCTTGGCGGAGGGCCAGCAAACAAAGGAGGGCCAAGCTGGTCCTACGCACCTGCAAGGGAAAGTAACCCAGACAGGAATCGGCTTCATCCAGAGTTCTGCTCCGCCACTCCCAATGTTTCACTTCTCTGGAAAATGAAGGGCGGGACCAGGTGGTCCTTGAGTTTCTCTCCAGCTCTAGTGTTCTCCCAGTGGGAGTACAGGCAGGGGCCCCGAGCCAATGCTCTACCTCCGAGTCTCTCCTTCGCACCATTGCCCCATCACTAAACATCCTGTGCCTTAAGCTTTTGGGGTGGTCTTGAATGTAAATGCTCCTGGAAATAGGGTTCATGCCTTTTCAAGATCTCTGATAAAGAAAAGCAGCTCTGCTGTAGGGGAAAGCTTCTGGCCATACCACGAATTAGGGATATGACCTCAGTCAAGTTCTGCCACCAGGCACCTCAACACCCCACCCACGCACATCCTGGCGGCTCGATCAATAGTATCTACTATTATTGGTTGATTTGTAGCTGAAGCAAGGCCTTGTGGAAACGAGCGAGAGGTAAGAGGAAGGGCATCAGGAGAAGGAGAGGAGGCTGGCAGGCGAAGACTAACTGTGGGCTCCAGGCAAGGCCAGATCTCATGTATTCCGAAGCTAAATATACTTTTATTTGTCAGGCCACGAGAGCTGATTTTGAGGTTGCAAGTAAGCCAGCCATGGCCAAAGTCAAGCTGTTTTTTCCACACTGATCTCAAATTGCAGCTCTGCCAATGGCCATTATAAAAAAGGGCAGGGGGGGGGGCTACCTCAGGTGAGGTAGCTACAGATCATTGGAGATGGGTCATCAGAAGAACCGCAGCAGGGGATGATTCTGTCCCAGGGAGATGTGTCTATTAGAGGGTCCAAAGCTTTTTTTTGGCATGTTGGCTTAGCAGGGGTGGAAGGATGGTGGCCATGGGGAGACTTTCATTTGAACTCCTGTAAAGTTTTCAACTGAATCATCACATTTAAATCCTTAGGTCAGGTCGACCCTATAATTTGGATATTGACTCCTTAAACTTAAATATACCCAGAAGCAAGGCTAGGTTTACCAGTCGGATATTTAGGTGACTAGTGATGGAATCATGTAAGAATTATAGACCGCCTGTCTACAATTTCATCTTTAGAAATGTGTTCCCTTGAGCGGTTGTTAGCAGCCCTCCCCCATTAAAATGCAAACTGTCTCATTTAATCATCGAAACAAAGTCTAAAGTGGGGAGGGGCTGTCTGCTAGAGGACCGGGGACGGTCTGGTGATTTTTTTTTTTTTTTTTTTTTTTTTTGGAGGTACCCAGCATTGAACCCAGGACCTCATACATGAGAAGCAGGCGCTCAACCACTGAGCCACATCCATTCCCTAGTCTGGTGGTTTTGAAGGAGAGGTGAACAAAGGAGATATTGAGGAGAGAGTTGGTGCATCATGAATAGGTATACCTGAGCTTGGCTGAAATATACCCAGAATGACTCGGGGAGTCCTAGAAACTGGAGACTTTGTGCTCCTATAAATTGTTTTTCCCTCTGACAAACTCCGGGGAAGGCTTAGAATGAGAGGAGTAGGGAGACTGATACGGTGGCAATTGGAGCCCTGGCTTCAGTCAGGGGATCGCTACTCAAAAAAGGAGAAAGGAAAAGAAATCTTGGTGAAATCACATCCTGGGAAAATGGCCTCATAGCCCTTTGCTTTCAAGGAAGAGAAATGAAAGCAAGACCCAGTTAACACAGAGATAATGTGGGCACAGTGACACTGGAAGAAAGGATTCCTACAGAGTTATTCCCAGCGAGGCGCTGAATGCATGAGTCACAAGCGGGGGCAGAGCCCAGGGGCTCAGGCGAGCTCCTTATCGCTGGGAGTGGACGGCAGGAAAGTGGCACCAGAACAAGGAGCCCACGGAGACCCCAGTCACTTGAGTATGGAATGATGTGACATCTGTGGAAACGCAAAGAAAAAGAAGCAGTGCGCAAGTCAAGAGGCTTGTGGACCAAAGCAGGAGGCAGAAATTTTGAGTCAAAAACTAAGAGGGTTTAATTTTAGCAGACGTTTGTTTGGTTTTCCAGGGAATGGAGTCAACATCGCTGTGGCTTTGAAGTCACTATATGCTTTGTCTAGGCCTTCCTCCAGGCTAGACACTCACATGTGGTCAGTTGTACAAGTGACCTGAATCCCACAAAAACACTGACAAATGTCAAATAGCATAGGCCGAATGCATGGCAAGAGCCCTTAGAAACAGTTCTTCTTTTTAAGAACTGGTGAGTCTGGGTGAAGGGTGTGTGGGAGTACTTTGTACTCTTCTTGCAGCTCTTCTGTAAGGTTGAAGTTATTTCTAGATAGAAAGTTAAAAAACAAAAAGGTTATTCTCTTGAAACAGTAATTCTACTTCTGAATATTTAACCCAAAGCAATAAAGTTTTTAAATTCCCATATAAGACAGGGATATGTATAAAGCATCACTCTATCTAAAAACTGAAAATAATTTATATGTCTGAAAATAAGGCACTAGTCTAATATGTCAGTGAAAATATTGTGTAGCCATTATGGTGATTAATACTATAATAGAGTGTGAATATTCTCGCTGTCCTGATTTTGTGATAATCAGGGTAGGCTAAACATTCACTTATTAGAAACCATGCCCAGACACATGGTGATAAACCAAGCCTGATTTATTATATGACCATCCTGTATGGGAAATGACTGTAACTCTAGGTATCTTTGGTCAACCTTAGATATAACAGGGGGCGGATGTGGCTCAAATGGTTGGGTGTCCATCTTCCATGTGGAAGGACCTGGATTCTATCCCCGGGACCTCCCGGTAAAAGAAAGAAAAATATAGAAGGTGCACGGGCTTGCCATCAGGCTCCACAAGTGGGTGAGCCCTCAGGCCCTTCAAGCGGGTGAGCAGTCAGGCCCCACGGATCCAAGCAGCAAGATGATGATGTAACGGGAGAGAGACGCAGGGGAGAGCCAAAATGAGACACACCAAAAAACCAGAAACTGAGGTGGTGCAGGTGGCAGAATGCCTCTCTCCCACATCGGAGGTCCCCAGGATCGAATCCTGGTGAAGACAGGAGGAGAAGGATGAGTGGAGAAGGCAGGAAACAGACAGAGAATTGCCCAATGAATGGACCCAAAAATGGGGTGGGGGAGGGGGGTTTAAAATAGATAAAAAGTAAATAAATAAAAAAAGAAAACAAAAGGCACTTTCAGATTTAACTAAAAAAAAATTTTTTTTTAAAAGTTAACAAAAAAAATACTATAATAGAGAAAGATCAAAATTGATCTTAAAATTATCTTACCTAAAAGAAATAGAAAGCACACATGTAGGAGGTGGATGTGGCTCAAATGGTTGGACGTCTGTCTGCCATATGGAGGGACCTGGGTTCGATCCTCGGGACCTCCTGGTAAAAAAAAAAAAAATTATATATATATATATATATATATATAAAAGCACATATGTATATGTACTTTGGTATAAACTATGTAAGTATCACATATATGTATGGATAAAGATTGGAAGTGAAAATTAAGTGTTGCCGTGCTCTAACTATTGCTGATTTTTTCAATTCCTTTCATGATCCTTTCAGATTGCCTTAATAAAAGTAGTTATTGAAGCCATACTGGATTCAAGCAAGTCTGGGTGTTTTCAGCCCAGCAGTCTCTCTCTGACACAGGCCCTGGGAAAGTAGGTTGTCCATGACAATGTGTCAGAAGATTTGGAATCTTCTTTAATAACTTTAGAGTCACCCATGAATTTATTCAAACTCTTTGTGAACACATCTCACTTTCAAATACCTTCTTGGAGGGAATTGAATTTCTCGGTTGGCCTCCCATTTCTCTAAAATAACCTCTTTTCCTTAGACCTCAAGTCACTTCTTTGGAGCTTCGAGGCGTAACCCCTCATTTCAATATTTTAGGATTTGCCAAATAAGTAGGAGTCCACCCTGTCCATGCTCCCTGGTTAGCTGCGTGGTCTAGTGGAGAGAGCTGTGGCCACAAATCAGGAAGTTTGCTTTTTTCCCCTCCAAAATTAATTATATGCCTCTGGGTTTTACCTTGTGCTTAGCTTCAGCTAACTAGTGATTCAGATGAGGGCAGCAAAACGCACAGGATTCTTATTGACTCAAATAGTATACCATTTCTTGTAGCTTTGTCTCTTTCTTATAATCTATCCACAGATGGAAAGCCCTTTGCTAGAAAAAAACCTCTTACTCCTTTCCAGAGCTGCTGCCAGGGACCCTACAGGAGACCTACCGTTCATTTTCTCAAACTGTCTTTCCAGCAATAGGAGTGTTACACACATGAAAACTCAGTGCTAAGGATATTTTTCTTTTAAAAACCATACTGAAAAAATATTTATTTACTTGAAAATATAATTTTTCTGATATTAATAAACTGATATTTATATATGCATATTATACATAAGAACGTAATTTTTATGTTTTCTTGCAGTGATGGATTGGTCTGGGAATCTACTCACTGCCATCTACTGATATCCAAGCCTATTATCTCAAGCGAATGTCCGCAGATATTATGTCAACCTTAGAGTTTTAAGTGTGTCTATAATCAATTACATTTAGGGGAACTGAGCTCTTTTTAAATCGAGAACATTGAGAAGTACCTGTGGGGAGTGGGTGTAGCTCAGTGGGTTGAGCACGTGATTCTCATGTACGAGGTCCCAGGTTCAATCCCCAATACCTCCTAAAAAACAAAAACAAACTCAAGGTGAGCAGTAACTGCACAGAGTCATGTCAGCATATCTCTAGTCTCCTCTGCCCAAGCAGGACCTTGTTCTACTGTACCTAAGTGCCACCAAACCTTGTGGCCGCCTCGTATTTTCTTTGTTTCCTTTCAACCTTTATGGTTATTTTTTATTTTTTATTTTTCTTTAAAGTAACGACTTCAGCAATAACCAAAACCAAATGGATGACAATAACGCCATCAGACCTGACTCCTTGGCGACCCCAGAGTGTTCGGTCACTGCTGAGCCTGTGACACGCCCCGTGGACAGCGCCGTCCAAGCTCTCCTCATCTCAGCACTGACATCATCCCCAGTGAGGGAGGCAGATTCCAGGCATGGTGACTTATGCAGCAGAGGCCGTCGGGTCAATTCTAGTCACCAGCTGGGATCATCCACACGTTCGGAGGGACAGAAACACTTGTGTTTACACTAGACCCACCTCCAAGGGTGGCAGCCCAGAACTGCCTGCTCCTGCCTTCTTCCTGCGTCAAGAATTTTCACCCAAGAATACTGTCCTGGTGTAGCTTTCCATAGCTCGCCTCTCCTCCACCGGAGGGAAATGATGCATAGTTCACAGAGATGCTCTTTTACCTCCACCCTAACTGAATTTTACTTTTTTTTTTTTTCCTCCCCCGTGTGGGGTTTGTACTAGTCCAAATAAAGCTAATATAGAATTTTTTCCAAACTTCCTTTATCTACGGGGCTCAGGGGTTCCTGTTTGATTTTCGTCACAGACTGGATTGATGGGTTTAATCACATTCCAATGTCCTCATGTCTTATCTCATCGTGTGTTTGGGAGTGGCTCGGTCCACTGCTTTTATTAGAAATTAAGGGAATCCATCACAATGCAGAGCGCTGAATGAGTCTTGTTGGTCTGAATAATCTGACCTATACTCCAATTTAAAACAAAAAATCCACCCTTGGTAAGCATCAACTTCCTTGTCATGGTCAGTACAGCTATAACAGGTGGCACAGACCCACCCATTCTGAGGTTATTGTCTGCTGTGTTGTGGCTAATATGAAATTTACTGTCATCACATGAAATAAATCAGGTTAGGAAACACTATAATCCCACTTAAAAAAAAAAATGCATTCTTGCCAACATAGTCATAGCATAGGAGAGGTTACAGCAGAAGATATGGAGCCCCAAGGCAATTGCTCTGAACTAACATTAGAGACCAGGGAGGAAGTGTGTCCAGGAGGCAGAACTGAGAAGGCTAAAGTCCAGTCCGAGCCTTGCATTTAGAATAAGAGGGTAAGAGTTTCTAGCATCCTGGTGGGTGCCGTGGAAACGGGTCTTTGAGTGCAGGCTGGTAGGAGGTAAAGGGGAAGACTCCCAGGCAACGTGAAGCTGGAGGGGAAGGCAGCTGGGGCGGCGTTGTTAGGGAAGGAAAAGGTTGCCTGAGTCAGCAAGGAAGATAGGGCTCATTCCTAAAGGGTGGTATTGATGCTGAGACCTCCGTGTCACCACACTGCCACTACAGTAGAGGCTGGTGACGGGAGAGAGAGGAAAGAACATTCAAACAAAAAAAGCCCACTTTGCACATCCCGTATGATGTCTGTTACCAACATTGCATAGTGCTTTGCCTTTTCCAAAGCTCCTTCATAGGTTCTTTTTTTTTTTTTACGATTTATTTTATTTGTTTATTATTCTCCCCCCCCGTCTCGCCGTTTGCTCTCGCTGTCTGCTCTCTGTATCTGTTTGTTGTGTGCTCGTCTTCTTTTTTAAGAGGCACCGGGAACCGAACCTGGGACCATCCCATGTGGGAGGAAGGCACTTAATTGCTTGAGCCACTTCCGCTCCCTGCTTGTTGTGTCTCTTATTGTGTTTCTTCATTGTATCTCTTCATTATGTCATCTTGTTGCGTCAGCTCACTGCACAGGCTCGCTGTCTTGCTCATCCCCTTTAGGAGGCACCGGGAACCAAACCTGGGACCTCCCATGTGGTAGGCAGGTGCCCAACAGCTTGAGCCACAGCCGCTTCCCTCCTTCATATGTTCTTTTTTTTTTTTTTAAAGATTTATTTATTTACTTTATCCATTTTAATCCCCCCTTCCCCATTTTGCTGTTTTGTGTCCATTCACTAGGCAATTCTCTGTGTCTGTCTCCTGCCATCTCCTCCCATCCTCCTCCTCCAGTCTTCACCAGGTTTTGATCCTGGAGACCTCCGATTTAGGAGAGAGGTGTTCTGCCACCTGCGCCACCTCGGTTCCTGGTTTTCAGAGCTTTTTGGACCATCTCGTCTTGACTTTTCCCTGTGTCTCTCTCCTGTTACGTCATCATCTTGCTGCATGGCGCCCGGGGCCTGGTGGCTCACCAGCACACAGAGCCTGGCAGCCCATGTGCCTTCTATATATATATTTTTTATTTTACGGGGAGGTCCTGGGGATCGAACCCAGGTCCCTCCATATGGCAGACGGACGCCCAACCATTTGAGCCACATCCGCCCCCTTCATATGTTCTTTACAAACATGATAACCTATGAGAGGGACAGAGAAGATGTGATACCCAATTTGCAGAATAGAAAACAGAGGCCCAGAGAGGGGAGGGGACTTGCCTGTGGCTGCAGAACTGCTCACTCGCAGATGAGAGAGCTGGGTCATCTGAAATAAAATCTGGGACTCTGGCCAGGACATCATGCAGCAGAAGTGCCCTTCTCCTTTCTGCTACCTGTCAGTGGGCAAATAAAGAAATCCACACACACCTCTGCCGGGAGTCAACTCGAATGAGGATTAAGTTTGTTGATGTTTGCATCTGCCCTGCTACCAGCAGAACCCATGCCACATCAGAAGCTGACTCTCATGACATGCTACCCGTTGTGGTAGATCCGCAGGCCAAGTGGCTTCCTGCAGCACACGCCACCACTGTGCTCTTCATGGCTTAACGTCTCAGTCCTGAAGGCACAGCCAACTAGTGGGACTCTTGTCTCTGCAGAAGGTTCCTAAATCTGCTTGTCTCATTCTCTCAGGGGAATGAAAGACCCCTTCTGGCTGCGGCTCCCAGGCTTCTCAACTGCCACGTCCCAGCCAGGATCCCCAGCCCTTGGCATGAGCACAAGAAGTGGCCACAGCCTCCCAGGCAGCGGGGAGGGCACCCACGCTGAGCTACTGCAGCTGCTGCAGAGCTTTGTGCCCATCTCCTGCATCTGTCCTTGTGGGCCAGGGACAGCTCGTTCTTTTTCTAGCCCCAGAGATGCCAAAGGCGTCCCCTTGCCAGAGCTGTTGAAGTTGTCCCTGCAGAGGTGACCTCCCAAAGGGCGGCGAGCCCCAGCAGGGCCCACTGGCCTGACTCAGGAGCAACGGCCGTGCTCTGGTGGTCCCGGGGGCCAGCAGGGGAGGCAGGAGGGGGCAGGGGGAGACCACCAGGCTCTCTTCTGAAATGTATCTGCCTCTCGGCGGTGCTGACATCTTGTACCAGCACTGACACTGTCCTGAGATCAAACGGTTCCCAAGACCATTTATCATGGGCCATCTCGCTTCTCCGAGCCAGTTTCCTCGCCTGTAAAATAGGAACGAAACCTGACCCTAAGATGTGATCATTTGTGTGACTTTGCTATGCAAACATAAGTTACATTACGATCCTTTAGGAGGTAAGGAACAGCCCAGAAAGGAGGGGGCCGGAGAAGGTGGGGGGTGGGGGGAAGGCACAGCCATTTGCCACCTCTGCACACTCCGCCTGGCAGCCCAGCTTCGTGGCATTTTGTTCAGGCCACCCTGTGACCATCTGGCCGTGATGCTAGTGGAGTCACAGAACTGGAGCCTGACGGCACAGGGTGCAAAGGGCTACAGAAGGCTGAACTGTGCAGTTTCCCTGAAGCACTTCTTCATTCTCCTAAACAGGAAGTGGGGCTTGAGCACGGCATTCCTGTAAATGATTCAAGGTAAAACAATAAACAAAACCCCATCTGTAGTGGTCCTATCCGGCTGGGAGTGGGACAAAAAGTCAAACATGATTGTTTGTTAACGTCCTTGACTAACCACCCTCCTTGCTGAGAGCAGAGCTGCGTTTCAGGCAAAGGGTCCAAACTTCCTCAATTGCAACAGAGGACGTCAGTGCATGGTGACATGACACCTGCACGCCCTGCTGGAGGGAACGTTTCAGGAGCCCGGAAACCTGCATTTTTATATCCCAGAGCTTCTAGGTCCATGACAGAGAAGTCACGTACCCAGGCGTAGCTCTGCCTTTCGAGGATGCACAATTTCTGTGATTCTGCATCGCTCCCTTGTGCCGTGTGCCAGTGAGGAATGGCTGCCTCTGGCTGGGACCAGCTCTGAGGTGGCCCTAGGTTTCAAACATTCGCCACTTCTGGCTCCCTGGAGCAGGCCCATTGGGCCTGACTCTAGCCTCGGGGGCACGCTGTTAAGGAGACTGACAGCACAAAGCTGACTATGTGCAGGCACTTCCCATGTATCCAGTCCTGTGAGGTAGCTGCTGTTACTGCTCCCGGTTTTGCAGAAGAGGAGACAGAGGCACTGAGAGATGCAGGCAGTAGCTCAATGTCATAGAAGCAAGATTTAACCCCGCCTGGCTCCAGAGTCTGCCTGTGTAGCCACAGTGCAACGCCGCCTAGGAAAGAGCACGAGCTCCCAAACGAGACTCTTTCCCACAGAGGACTCAAAGGACCGTGAACCAGGGAGAACTGAAAGGACTTTGACAAGTGTAGCACTTTAGGCCAGAGTTGGGCAGCTGCCTGGACTGGTCTGTGTGCTAGAGCCGAGAAGGGGCTTTGCTGGGCGAGATCTCCAGGGAGCTGGCCTGGCGAGGGAGCGGGCCTGGGTCTCCGTGCACCATCTCTCTCTCCTCTCTGTGTGACAGCTCTTCTCTCTCAGAACGATGCTCCACGTTATGGGGGAAACAGATATTATAGCTACAGGCTCGAATTCCTACGGCCCACGGCCAAAGAAGGATCCTGAGGAAGTGCTCAGGTGGCCAGCCGGGGGCCATGTCCCAGCCCTTTGGCCTGGGGAGTGACCAGAAGCAGTGACAAACAGTGGGCGCGACATGCTGCCTCTTGAGGACACATCCCACCAAGTTCATCTCTCCACTGAGAGCCTTGTACCTCATTCCCATGAATAGGGAAGGGCATCTTGTATTCCCAAAGCCAAAGACAGAGCAAATGAGGTTTGCAGAATTCTAGAACTAGAAGCAACTTTAAATATCCCTTAGCTTAGCCTATTATTTTATACTTTCAAGTGTCTGGACAATTGGTTACTCGGTGGTGGGACTGGGACTAGATCCCAGGGCTCCTGTATCCAGCCCAGGGCTCCCTCTAGAACAGTAGAAATAAACCGTACTGCTTCCAAGAAACTGACTCAAAGTTAAATCTAGCTACAGGGTAAGAGATATTGCTGCAAAATTAGGCATCAAAACCCTCACCAGTTCATTGCACCCAAGCCAGTATCACTTCATAGCAAGCTGATTCGATTGTTTTCCCTCCTTGCAAAATCATTGAGCCTGAGCTGTATAAAGCTTCCTCTGACAGAAGCAGGTGCACACAATTCCTGACCGGTTTCCCTACTGTTCTGTCGATAAAGTCTATTCTATACTCCTGGGCCTCCTAGGAGCCAGCTTTAAGAGCACTTTGGAGGGGAAGCGAATCTCTTGTATGAGATTAAGCTTTTCATGATCCAGATATGTTACTTTATTTCACTATTTCATTCTAGTTTTTGTTTTTTAATTAGAAAATTAACATTAATACCTTAGTAACATATCCTCCTCAGATGCTATCCAAGTTTCACTGGTTGTTTCAACATCATCATTTATAGCAAAAGGATTGCATTCAGAGTCACAGGATGCGTTTGCCGGGTCTCTTTAGTCTCCTGTGATCTGGAACCTGTTTCATAGTCTTTGCTTGGCTTTTAGCATCTTATATGCTTCAAGATCACAGGCCGGTTATTTTGCAGAATGTCCCTCAGTTTGGTTTGGTTGATGTCTTCTCATGTTTAGATTCAGATTATGCATTTTGGGGGCAGGAATATCACAGAGGTGATATTTGTCCCATTACTGATGATGCTAACTTGACTAAGGTATATCTGTATGTACCAAGCCTCTCCATTGCATAATTACTCCATCCAGCTTTGTAATTAATAAGTATTTTGTGAGAAGGTGTTTTGAGACTAGGAAAATAGCTTGTTCTCTGTCAAACCTTCACCCACTAGTTTTTAGCATCCACTGATTTGGGATGAATTAATTATTTCTATGATGGTTGTCAAATGGTGATTTTCTCACTCCATCATTACGTAGACAATTGGCATTCTATGGTAAGGAAGAGCATTTTCTTTTCCCCATGTATCCATTTATGTAAAAGTGGACTCATGAATTTCTGTTTTATTCAATGGATTCTAACTGCCCTAGATTTGGCCACTGGGACCCCCATTAAGCTGGGCTCTGTGTCTGTTTGACATATCCCCATCATTCTATGAGCATATCAGACATGTGAGGGAAAGAGCCTGCAGATATTTCCACCTCTTGGCTGTAAAATCACCTCTAGATTTTGTTTCTTCCTAGCTGAGGTCCCAGACATTGTGGGACAGAGGCAAGTCATCCTTGCTGTGCTCTGAATTCCTGACTCCACAGAACCCATAGCATAATAAAATGGTTGTTGTTTTAAGATTTTTGTTGGATGCTGGAGGAAAGCAACCCTTATTGTACAGTGGCAGAAAGTTTGACAAAACTGTTGCCAGTGGTCATACAATTTTTTTAAAAAATGGTAGGAACGCGTGTAGCTCAGTGACTGAGTGCACACTTCACATGTACAAGATCCCAGATTCAATCCCTTGTATCTCCTATATATATATATATATATATATATATATATATATATTATAAATGTATCTAATGAACCAATGAATCTAGCAAAGGAAATTTCATCCAAACAGAATGTTGAAAGTATCATCTGATTTCTTTCAGCTGTATATCATAAGGTACGGGCAGAGAGGGCTGAGCTAAAAAGAGAGACACTCCGTTTTCAAGCAGAACTTACAATTCAGGACTAGCTGGGTACACAAATAATACTTTCTCATTCCAAGTGTCTTCCAGAAGATTCTCAAGATAAGAAAAAGCCTCGGGACGAAGATCAAATCCAGGACATTGTCAGGAAAACATGTCAGGCTACAGGTGAAGCCAAGAGTCTGACTGTAAAACTCTATTAAGGCTTCAGAAAAATTTAAGTTGGTTCTGTGTAGACCCTTTCAACCAGAGCACTAGCTAGCATATCTTGTGTATGGCAATGTGTTGGGCCCTGTGCCAAGGACCTTTATATTCATTGTCTCATTTAATCTTCTCAGTAACCCCATAGGTGTCATTTTCTCCATTCTACAGGTGAGGAAACTGAGGCACAGAGAAGTTAAGTCATTTATCTAAAGTAACAATGTTAGTGAGTAGTAGATGCAGGACTCCAGTTCAGGTGTGTGTGAGTCCACAAGTGATGCCCTTTACATCCTTAGCTCTAGAACACCCGGGGTTCCTGCCCACCCTCCCCCACCCACTTCTTTGATAGACAGAGAAAATTAAAATAGTCAACAAATGGCTACAAATGACTCCTTAATTTTCACACTCTTGCGCTCTTCTTTCTTTATAGGAAGAAGCATAGAGTTCTACTTTTAAATTCTCTTCTTTCAGGGATGTACTGTCCCCTTTCTAACATGCTTGGCAGTTGCACATTCTTTTCCAGCGGCTAAGAGAAGCTCCATCATGTGTGGGCCTCCAAAAGTGGCAGAAGGTTGTAATGTGCACTGTCTCCTTTTGTTCTCACTGTACCCTGGAAGTAGGGCAGCCCCCTCCCCCCGCCTTTTTTTTTTTTTTTAACAAATGAGAATACTGTGCAGCTCAGAGACCTTAAATAAGTGGCCGAGATCACACAGGGTTAAGGACAGGGACAAGTCTCACTCCCAGTCTGCTGACACCAAGTCCAGGGCTTTGAGCTTCTGTTTCTCTTAACGGGTCCCCAGACTGGTTTCTAGCTAAACCCAGCCTAGTAATTAGGCTGCACTTGCTCTCAGGTGCCCATGGTTTCTGAGGATGTTTTCCAGGCCTTGGTACTCCCGTGGCACGATCCTGAAGAACTTTTGAGCATGTGAGCAGAAACTGGAGCCAGCAGTGGACATGCACACCTGACCACCTCCACGACTTCTTGGGAAAGGATGCTTTCCATCCAGGTTTCCGTTTCCACCAAGGGCTTGTGAGACACGTGGATGTCCCACCTTGTGCTTCACTGTGGCCCTGGGGACAGTCACGACTTTAGAGAAGCCAGGGGAAGACCTGGGAGCACCCATCTTCCCCTAGATAGCAGAGAAGAGGCCTTGTCCCTGTGGTCTGCAGGTCCGCAGGCTGGTCAGGGGCCGGCTGGCCTCCTGCATGCCCTGGCACCCCCAGGGCAGAGCTGGAGACCCTCTATTTCATTCTGACATATTTATTGGGCTCCAGTAAATCCTATATGTATATATTTCCATCTAACAGATCCTGATGCCTCTAAAATCAAACCTCATAGGGAAACGGATGTGGCTCAAGTGATTGGGCTCCCATCTTCCATATGGGAGGTCCAGGGTTTGATTCCTGGGGCCTCCCGGTGAAAAGCAAGTTGGCTTGAGCGGAGAGCTGGCCTGAGCAGAGTGCTGGCCCGTGCAGGAGTGCAGGCCCATGCAGAGAGCTGGTGCAGCAAGATGACACAACAAAAAGAGATGCAGAAGAGAGACAATAAGAGATGCAGCAGACCAGGGAGCTGAGGTGGCACAAGAGGTTGAGCAGCCTCTCCACTCCGGAAGGTCCCTGGATTGGCTCCCGGTGCCGCCTAAAGAGAAGACAAGCAGACACAGAAGAGCAGACAGCGAGCCCAAAACAATGGGGGGGGGGGCGGGGAATAAATAAATCATTAAAAAAATAAAACCTCACAATGGGTCCCCACTGCACCTAGGGGTAAGGAAGACAAAGAAAAAACAAAAAAAAAACAACAACAAAAAAACGATAGGCATTCATTTATTTGTTTGTTCAGTCTTTCACTTCTCAAACATTTGCTGGATTTTTGCTATGCGCCAGGCTGTGTGCTATATGCTGGGAAGACAGGCAAGTTATGCTCACTCTTTGCCCTCAAGTAGCTTACAGTCAAGTGTGCACTAAAACAGGGGATCTGAAAAATTTTTCAGTGAAAGGTCAGATGGTAAATATTTTAGGCTCTGTGGGGCATCTGATCGTTGTCATAACTGCACAGCTCTGCTGTTATAGCATGAATGCAGTAATAGTGTGAACACAAACAAGCGTGGCTGTGTTCCAATAAAACTTTATTTACAAAACAAAGCAGGTAGCCGTAGTTTGCCAACCACTGCACTAGAATGTAGGTGTGTAGGATAGAAATCAGCACCTGGTATACATGGCCCAGAGGGGGTACTGGTCAGTTTTAAGGAGGAGGGGGTTAGGACTAAACAGGCTTTGTGGAGGAAGTATTACACCATTGAGCTGAGTTGGATAAGAGAGGTATAAATTTGCCAGGTGGGCTGGGGAGAGGCATAACATTGTTGGAAAGGGTGAGCAAAGGCCCTGTGGTAGATAGATCATTGTGCGAGAGTTCAGGCAGCCACAACCAATTATCACTAGAGATTGGGGAAATGGGGAGTCAGAAAGGCTAGAGAAGGAGGCAGCGTCCAGCTCAGAAAGGCTCTTTGAACCTAAGAACTTCGGTCTTTCTACTGTTCCTCTCCTTACCTCGATAACACCCAGGTCAGAGGGGGAAGAGGAACCAATATGGATTGAGCTTCTTCTGTTATTCTGGATAGTCTACATAAATGATCTCAATATCATTCTCATAAAATACCATGAGGTCTTATTAATCCCAATTTGTGATGGAGCCACTTGCCCTAAGTTGACTGCTTCTGCTAAGAGACAGAGTCAGGACCCAAACCCAGATGTTTCACACCAGACCCCCTGCCTACTCCATGTTTGTTGGGCAGAGGAAGCTGCCCCCATGGCACTGAGACTTGCTTGCCTCGCTCCATTCCCAATGACCTCTCCCTGCTAGTGAGAGGGCTGAGGGAAGGCTCTGACTTCGCAGAGTTGGGCAGGACTTTAAACATGAGGGGGGAAGAGAGTAGAATTTTTGGTGGTTGGTGGAGAGAATCGTCTTTGAGAGAAGCAAAAAGGACCTGTCTCCTCTGGGGTGGAGGCCGAGGCATTCCGTTAGTTAGGCGGGAGCAGGAGCGGGCAGAGAAGGTTTCGGCCCCTCCTGGGCACTGAAGTGTGTCCACACAGCTGGCCGGAAGTTCAGGAAAAGCCTGGCTCCCTTGGGGGTGAAGGGAGGGCCTTTGTGGTGGGGTGTTTTTCGTTCTGTTGCATTCTACCCTGGCTGAGGCCCACCTGGAAATCATGGTAGAGGCAGCAACCTTCTTGGGTCTTGAGGTCATAAACTGAGAAGCATTCCAGAGATTCCTGCTGAGGATTCATGCCTGGCTCATCTCATCTCCTCCCTGTGCCTAGTTTACTGGCTGCTCAGTTCCTGAATATTTCAATTCTTTAAATCTACCCTGTGACGGTTCAAGTAATACTTAAGAGCTGGTCTCTTTTTCCTCTATCCTACATGCCAGGCATTTGGTAAGTGCTCAAATTCAATGATATTAAATAATTAAATTAGTTACTTAATAATTTAATGTTTGCAGTAACCAATATTTAAATATATCATTTATACAAATGCTTTTTATTCATTTCTTCACCTTTGCTTCACACTAAGACCTCCTGAAACCGTTCCACAGAGGTTTGGCCTTTACAGAAGCCACCTTCTTGCACTCAGAGGATGAGTAACCAACATTCTAATTAGATTTCCTAAGTTTACCTTTAAAAAAAAATGTGGTCCATGGCCCAGCAGCATCAGCATCACCTGGGAGCTTGTTAGAAATGCAGAATCTCAGGTCCCCATCCAGGTCTACTGTGTCAGAATCTTTATTTTAATATGATCCACAGGTTATTCATATGCACAGTAAAGTTTGAGAAATACGGGGGACTTGCTTTTGCACTTGGGCCCAGAAAGGGTCGCTGACCTCCATTTCATTCCTTAAATAACTTCTAAAGCAGTATTCTTTATATAGTCTGAATCCAGCTATATTTGCAGTCCAGGAAACATTATTGGTGCCCACGAATTCCTCCCCTATCCAACTACTTTCCCTTGAGTATGTTTGCCCTATTCCAGCTTCTAGTAACATGGTACTTGGATGGTAAGGAAGTGAGCAGAAATTTTTTTTTTATCCGAATTCATCACCATTTAAAAAAAAAATTACTTGTTTTTTTAATTCCCCCTCCCTGCCCCCGAGATGGCTCCCTTGTCTGTCTGCTCCTCTTCTTTAGGAGACACCGGGATCTGAACCTGGGACCTCCCATGTGGGAGGTGAGTGCCCAACTGCTTGAGCCACTTCCTCTCCCTGCTGGTGTGTCATCTGCTGGTTGCAGCATCAGCTGGTTGTGGCATCTGCCCATTGCGGTGTCTGCTCGTCTTCTTTAGGAGGCACCGGGAACCAAACCCAGAACCTTCCATGTGGGAGGCAGGCGCCCAATTGCTTGAGCCACATCTGCTCCCCAGAAAACTTCTTTTTTTTTTTACATTATCTAATTTAATCCTCACTCCAATCCTGTGAGGAAGTTAATATTTTCTTTTTTTAAATTTATTTATTTATTTTTTAAAAGATACTTAGATTACATAAATGTTACATAAAAAATATAAGGGATTCCCGTATGCTCCCACTTTCCTCCACATTAACAACTTCTTTCATTAGTGTGGTACATTCATTGCAATTGATGAACACATTTTGGAGCATTGCCATTAAGCATGGATTATAGTTTACATTGTAGTTTGCACTCTCTCCCACACAATTCTGTAGGTTATGGCAGGATATATAATGGCCTGTATCTGTCATTGCAATGTCATTCAGGGCAATTCCCGAGTCCCAAAAATGCCTCCGCATTACACCTGTTTTTCCCTCTCCCTGACTTCAGAACCTCCAGAGATCACTGCCTCCACATCAACTATATAAGCTCTTCCAATGCTAGAATCACAATAAGTCTATAGTAGAACACCAGTAAGTCTACTTATTAGTCCATATTTCATTTCCCAATCCCGAATATTCTGGGATGGTGATGCCCACTCCACCTCTAATTGAGAGGTAGCTGTGATCACATAGGGCCGATGGATGGGACTCTCTTGAGGTTGTATGAAAACATTTAAAAATGACACATCAGAGGCAAATACCCCATCTCTAAAGTTCCCATCTTACATGGGTAATAAGATATATCCTGTGTCCAGGTTCTTCACTCTTTTGCCATGGTTTAGAGTGAAGGTAAGTGACTTTTCCAAGTTCTCACAGATAGGCTCTAAGTCAGAAGATCCCCTTGTTGCACCACTGTCCCTGGAATGACAGTAGAAACCCAATCATAAGTCCACCCTCGAATCAGTCCAACACTCCCCTTTGCCACAGAAGGCTGGGTTTCCACAGTCCTAGCTGTGGCAGTTGCTATCTTCATGGCCATGCCTGGGGTGGAGGACAGAATGCCAGCTTCAGAGTCAAACACACCTGTTAGGAATCTGAGTTCCACAATATACCACTGGTGTGGCCTCCAGCCAGGTACATACTCTTCTGAGCCCATTTCCTCACTTGTAAAGTGGGCATGATATCCACTTTGCAGAATGGCTGTGAGGCTTCCAGGTGGGCTATCCACTGGGCCTGCACAGAATCCAGCACATGTTGGATGCTCAAAAATTAATCATCCTTTCTCAGAGAGTTGCTGCCTTGCTCAAGAACAACCTTTAACACCCTGCTACCTATGGGAAGACTCAAGGCCTTCCCTGTTTGGTTATTGTCTCACCTTTCCAGCCTTCCCTCCTACTTCTTCCTTAAATGAAGGTGTGTCTTAGTTTGCCAAAGGCTGTCAAATGCAAAAAGACCAGAACTGGGCTGACTTTTATAGTGGAATTTATTAGGGTAAGAGCTTACAGCTCCAAGGCTGTGAAAATGTCCAAGCCAAGGCATCCTCAGAGATGCTGTCTCACCAAAAGTTAGCTGCTGGCAGATCCTGGACTCTGCCTTCTCCTCCAGGCTCACTTTCCTCCTGAGTTCAGCAATGGATAATCAGGCACACAGCTCATTTCTCCCAGGCCTTGTCTCTTCAGCTTTGGGCTGCTCTGCTGATTCCAACCCCCGTCTCGGGGTTTCTCTGTCTTTCTGTGGCTGTAGGTGATCCTAGAGTCTTCTCCGACATGACAAGGCTCTTTGTGTTCCCTTTATACAAGATTCTGGTAAAAGGATTAGGACCCACCCTGGTCCCACAATCTAATCAAGGACTTTAACTAAAGTTATCTAACCAAAGTGATCTAATCAAAAGGTCCCTTGACTGAATCTAACCAAAAGGTCCCACATACAATAGGTTCACATGCACAGGAATGGGTTAACTTAAGAACATAATTTTCTGGGGTCTACAAAAGACTCAAACCAGGACAGGATGTGCTAAGAAATCTTATTTTCTTATCACTGACTTACATTAATATTATTTATTCTACAAACATGTAGGTTGGTCCAAAAACTTGTGAAGAGTGCTGGTTGATTATAGGAATTAATTGATAGCCTCTCCTGTCAATTAATACTGTGGGGTTTCTTTTTATTCATTAACAAAGAACATTTCCTGTTCCAAAAGAGCCATGCCTTCTTTTGTGGTTAAAATAACCTTAAGGTTATTATTGTGAAAAGTATGTTTAAAGTTTAATTTAAAATCCATTTTAGATAGCTTTGTCTAGGTGGAGTTGGCCTCTATCCCCTACTAATAAATCCTCTCCCTATTTTGCAATACAGATGAGTTCATTCTATTAATTGCTCATGAGTTGTTCACTTAGTTACAGGACTTTAAACCGATAAACTTTTGTGTGTCTGGTTCTGGTTAATTTCTTATGTCAAAAATGTAAGGTTTGGTCGTTGTTAACTTTTACAACTATTTTGATTGTCATTTTCTGATAGAGGTTTTTCTAAAGCCCTAGTATTTTTCCATTTCTATGAGTGAGCATGAGTGTTTTGGGTAATGTTTAAGATGGTTTAGTTAGACTTAGGAAGGTGAATTCAGAGTGGTCGGGTATCCCCCAAATCTCCCAAAGTCAGCCAGATGCTTGGAAAGAGTTACAATTTGATTTGCTCCCATGTACCTTGCAGTCTGCTTACTCTGCTCTGACTCATCTCCTCTATGAGTTCCATGAATTGAGGAGAGAGAGAGAGAAATGGTATACAGTGCTTCCTAGACTGTTCTTAATTAATTACTAATTTCCTTCTTGGGCTATCTGACCATGGGGACTTTCATAAACACTGTACTCTAAACTTTTTTCTTTTTTTTTTTTTTTGGTTCCCACTCCCCACCCAAGATGGCTCCCTCATCGTTTCCACTCATTGTCTGCTCTTGCTGTGTCAGCTCATTGTCTCCTCTTGTCTGCTCATCTTCTTTAGGAAACACCAGGAACCGAACCCAGGACCTCCCATGTGGGAGGTGGGTGCCCAACCACTTGAGCCACATCCATTCCCTGCTCATTGTGTCTGCTCATTGCATCAGCTTGTATTCTTTAGGAGGCACCGGGAACCAAATACAGGACCTCCTATGTAGGAGGCAGGTGCCCAACTGCTTGGACCACATCTGCTCCCTTTCCTAAAGTTTTTATGGCTGTACTTGGGCTGACTCTTTTATCTCATTAAGGCTTTGCTGATACAGTGGGTAAATAAGATGAGGCTTATTGGAGAACATCAGTTATAGAACAGACTCTCCAAGAGATGAGAGCGCCAATGTATCATGTGAGTTTTAAGCTACACCTAGGAATTCTCTGGCAAAAAATTTCTTTGTCTTTTTTCATTTAGGATGAAGCTTGATGAAGTGTTTAATTGTTGGCAGGGTCTTGACTCATGTATTCTCTAATATTAAAGTCATTTCATTAAAATCACCACACTTTCAGTCCCAAATGTAATGATTTCTTTAGTTGCTGCTTTTTTCAAATTCCAGCTGATTCCATGAGGACCTGGTCAAACATGATGTGGTGGGCTGCCTTATAGTGTGCTTTCAGTGGACTAGAAAAGTTTCTCACTGGCATGCTTATGCTTGCCTGTGTCACTCTGCTGGCAACTAACCACCAAGCCAGGCCCAACTCTTTATGTTTATGGGCCTGTAAAAGTCCATCTGGGTGTTTCCATTGTCCAGCTTTAATATAAGCTAAATTGGCTCAGGAAGCTTTTGTGTACTGTGTCTGCCTGGAAGCATAAAATCGGGTAATTTACATAAACATAATTCCAATTTTAAAATGTTATATGATACGTTAGTGATATTAACATTATTCAAACTTAAACATTGGTCTTTTAATGGAGAACAGTAGCTATTGCTATTGTACATGCTTATCTTACTCTAGAGGTTTAACAAGATATTAAATGTAATAGGAAAAAAATGTAATAGGGCTAGCTAATTCAAAGAGGTGGGAGTGCTTGCAGTAAACTATAAATTAATTTAATATTTATTTTTTGTTTATACTTCACCTCGTGCATTTGTGCCCATGTACATATTTTTATTACACCTTTTTTAATGAAAATAAGAAGGTATTTTATCTTGCATTTCATAAACATTAACTAAATAGTAATTATAGATTATATTTTGAAAGTTTGGGGACTATATTTAAGTTTCTATGGCCATATCCAGATTACAACATCCCCCTTATTTAATAAGATACCATGTGATCTTTAGGTGACATTTAAATGAGTGTGTTCACATTGAGATTTGTACACTTTTCTGAATATATATTAAACTTACATTAAAGCAAAACAGAAGATGTCCAACTGATGAAACCACAGTTATATGTTACTTTGGACTAATTAGGTTATGGATCCATTGTCAGGATGCTTTATTTAAGAAGAATTATGGGAAAATTTAAGAGCTTCATGATCTTGAAGAAAGAACCAGATACCAGCTATCAGTATAGTTCAGCCTCGAAACCACCTTGAACAATGGGTGAAGGTCAAGAAAAAGAATCTTCACCAAGAGGGCTGCTGGCATTTCAAGAGAAATGAATTGTGCTATCAGAGAAAGAATTGTGAGAAGGTTTACAAAAAGTATGTGACACACCCCATCAGAAGTGTAATGTACTTTTTCTTTAAAAAATGCTAATGATGCAAATATGGAAAATGTTAACATCTATTGCAAAATTAGTGGTTAACTATATTGTGTCTTATATTGTTTTCTCTACTTCCTTGCAGGTTGAAATATTTCCTAATTTAAAATATTTAAAAATATGTTGGAAAAAAATATATATTAGAATATTCAACTAAAGTGAGTGAGGCTGTCAATTACTAAATTTGACACAGTATAAAGGATGGATGAAAATAGGCCTTCTGTCCTACAAATGTCTTATTCATTATTAAAGTGGTGATTAAAGCATATGTATAAAATTGCTTTGAAAGAAGCATGTGTTTAGTTATAAAGGATTTTTAAATGGGTTGATTCATTCCAGTTGGCATTATTATTCTTAGTAGGCTGAAAGTTAAAAAAAGCCCAATTTTAAAAATGTAATTAAAAAAATTTAAGTAGTATTGTCTGGGCTCTTAAACAGAGGTTTAGGGCTTAACTGTTTTGTTTTGTTTTCTCTAGAAGATGGTAGACTTAGAATAGTGTAAATAAACCCTGTTACTATTCTTGCCCTGGAATGAGGTAAGGATATTAATAGTAGAAAGTTTCTATTGTAGAAGACAGTTATGGTCAAAAGCCAAATTGGGATGATTTCCCAGATGCTCCAAATAATCCTAAAATGGGTAAGCAAGCAGGGTTGATTATAAAATTAATAAAAGCTGGGAAGCGGCTGTGGCTCAATCAGTAGGGCTCCCGTTTACCATATAGGAGGCCCCGGGTTCGGTTCCCGGGGCCTCCTGGTGAGGGCAGGCCCGCCCGCACGGCGTGGTTGGCTGACCCAGCGAGCGCAGGCGGCAAGGGGGGGATAAATGAATAAATAAATAAAAAAATCTTAAAAAAAAAATAAATAAATAAATAAAATAAAATTAATAAAAGCTTACCCCAATCAAGATGACAAGGTGAGATCCTTCAGAGCTCTGCCCACCCACTGGAGCTTTGAACAACCATCAAGAACTGGCAGAACATCTTTCTCAAAGCTCCAGAAAACAGTTAAAGGACTGCAGTAACAGGGCGTGTGCTCAATCAAGGAAAAGGCCACTTCAAAGAGGTCAGATCTCCTGGCGGTTAGCCCCTCCCTTCCCCTTCACTGGCTTGTACTCCCAGTGTGGCGTCCTGGTTTTAGAGGACGCAGAGTAACCCTCGTGCACAAACTAGCAGCACGTGTGTCTGGACCAGTCTGTCAAGTGGGTGGCCTGAAAGAATCGCTGAACTTGCCCTGCATAGAGAAGGCGGTTAATAAAGATCTACAGAACACCTTGGGAGAGCCTGGGCAATGGATTGCAGGCTGTAGGACTTACAGTGCTGTGCCTGGGGCTGTGAGGAAATTTATATTCTAGAGGAGAGGGGACTTCAGAACCATGTAAAGGTAGGAATTCCTAGGGCCCAGGGGCATGCCCAAGACAAGACACATGTGCAGAAAGGATCAGGGAGGCCCCTAGCTTGGAGCTATTCTCTAAAGTCATTGTACAGATAAGTCTTGAAGGAAAGCACTTACACAGGTCAATCTGCAAGTGTTGGGAAAGGTATTTTCGTCCTCCTCCTCCCTCTCCTTCTCCTCCTTTTGTTAGCTCCTGGCATTCAAGGAAAGGTCTGTCATAAAACTACCTGGATAAAAGCTTAAGGAACTGATGCTTCAGAGTCTAAATTCCAGTGATAAAAAACTAATATACCAAAATGTCCAGGTTTTCAACAATAAGTTACAAAACATACAAAGAAACAGAAAGCAATGGCCCAAGCACAGGAGAAAATTAAAGCATTAGATATTGTCAATGAGGAGCACCGGACCTGAGACATACCAAAAGCTTTTTAAAAATGGTCCTAAATGTGCTCAAAGAGCTAAAGGAAAAATGGACAAAGAACTAAAGGAAATCAGGAAAATGGTAGATGAATATAAAGAGAGTATCAATAGAGAAATGGAAATTATGAAAATGAACCAGAGCTGAAGACCACAGTAACAAAAATTTTAAATTCCCTAGAGGGATTCAATAGCATATTGGAGCTGGCAGAAGTAAGAATTAGAGAACTTGATGATAAGAAATTTGAAATAATTCAGTCTGAGGAGCAGAAAGAAGAAAGAATGAAGAAAAGTGAATAGAGCCTGAAGAAACTGTGGGATACCAACAATTGTACCAATATATATATATTGTGGGAGTCCCAGAAGGAGAAGAAAGAAAGAGGCAGAGAGAATACTCAAAGAAATAATGGTTGAAAATTTCCCCAATTTAAAGAAAGACATGAATATATACATTCAAAACACTCAACAGGGAAGCGGATGTGGCTCAAGCAGTTGGGTGTCCACCTACCACATGGGAGGTCCCAGGTTCGGGTCCCAGTGCCTCCTAAAAGAAGATGAGCAGACACTGCCTCCTGCTACAATGAGCTAGATGCCGCCCCCACTGCAATGAGCAAATGCCACAAGCCAGCAGATGCTGCAGCCTGTGGGGAGCCGATGTGGCTCAGGCCATTGGGCACTCGCCTCTCATGTGGGAGGTCCCGGGTTCAGTTTCTGGTGCATCCTGGAGAAAGTGAGCAAACAATGAGCAGACAGAGGAGAGAACCATCTGGGGGGGGGGGGGGGATAAATAAAGAAAAATAAAGTAAGTAAATAAATCTAAAAAAAAAACAACAAAAACCCTCAACAAACTCCAAACAGGATAAATCCATGCCAGGGCATTGTATAACCAAATTGTCAATTACTAAAGATAAAGAATTCTGAAATCTGCAAGAGAGAAATAACATGTCACATGTGAGGGAACCTCAATAAGATGAATGCTGATTTCTCATTGGAAACCATGGAAGCAAGAAGGCAGTGGAATGACATTTTTTTAAACTGCTAAAAGCAAGAGCTTGCCAAGCAAGAATTCTATGTACTTCAAAATTGTATTTTCAAAAATGAGGGTGAGATTAAGACTTTCTCAGATAAACAAAGGATGAGGGAGTTCATCACCACTAGACAGGCCTTACAAGAGATGCTAATAGGAATTCTGCAGGTTGAAAGGAAAGGACAATAGACAACAGATCAAAGCTACATGAAGAAATAAAGATCTCTAGTGAGGGTAATGACATGGCTAAATATATATGCCAGCACTATTGTATTTTTTGTTTTTCGCTCCACTTTTTACAATATCTAAAGGGCAAATGCATAATATGTACTGATAAATAAATGGATTTGGATTCATAATGTATAAACTTGTAATTCAGACAAGAACTACAGAAAGGTAGAGGAATGAAGGGGGATAGGAACATAGTTTGTGTAGTCCATTGAAGTTAAGTTTTATCAAAGCAACTGAGATTGTATAGAATTAGGATATCAAATTTAAGGCCCATGGGAACTACAAAGAAAATGTTGGAAAATATGCAAGCACACAGAGACAGAAATTAGAGTGCAGGTTGGCAGGGGCAGGGGACAGGGGGAATGGAGTTTGATGTATGGTGAGTGTAGGGTTTCTGTTTGGGGAGATGGAAGATTTTAGAAATGGAGGGTGGTGAGGATAGTGCGATATTGTGAATGTGATTAATCCAGTGAATGGTATGCTTGGGAGAGGTTGAGATGCTGCTGCATACATGTGGTAGTTTGAGACTGTATGTACCCCCAGAAAATCATGTTCCTAAAGCTAGTGCATTCCTGTGGGCATGAACAACATATGTGGGTGGGACCTTTTTATTAAGTTACTTCACTTAAGGGCCTTTTTTTTTTTTTTTTTTTTTTTTTTTTAGGTACAGGGGGCCGAGGATTGAACCAGGACCTCATAGAGAAGTTGGTGTTCAACAACTGAGCCACATCAACTTCCCTGAGTTGGTTTTTTCATTTGTTTTGTTTGTTGTTTGTTTTTGTTTTTTTCAGGAGGCACCGGGATCCAAACCTGGGACCTCCCATGTGGAAGGCAGGCACTCAACTTCTTGAGCCACATCCATTCCCTTGAAGGTCTTTTGATTAAGTTACATCAATTAAGGCATAGCCCAGGGTGGGTCATAATCCTTATAATGGCACCCTTGATAAATGGGATGAATATGGAGAAAGAGACAGAAAGGCATGGACAAAGAAGCTGGAAGCAAGAAAACCCAAAAGGGAAGGGAGAGACCAGCAGATGCCACCGTATGCCTTGCCATGTAACAGAAGAGTCCAGGATCACCAGCAGCCTTATCTTCAGGAGGAAGCTATCTTCTGATGATGCCTTGATTTGGACATTTTCATGGCCTCAGAACTGTAAGTTTGTAAGCTAACAAATCCCCTGTTGATGGTTAGGCTTATGGGTCAACTTGACCAGGTAATGGTGCCCGGTTGTTTGGTCAAGCAAGCATTGGCCTAATTGTTATTCTGAGGACATTTTGTGAACTTAAATTGTCAGTAAGTTGATTCCATCTATGGTAGTGATTACATCTACAATCAACTGAGGAGATGGCCTTCAGCAATGAGAGATGTCTCATCCATCAGTTGAAGGCCTTATAAGAAGAAGTGATGACTTCAGCAGTTAGAAGAGAGGATTTCCTTCTCTAGTTCAGCCAACCAACTTCTCCTGGAGAATTCATCAGAAACATTCATTGGAGTTCCAAGCTTGCAGCCTGCCCTTGTGAATTTGGCCTTGTGCATCCCCATAGTCGCTTGAGACAATTTTATAAAATCTCTATTTACTGATATCTCCTGCTGGTTCTGTTTCCCCAGAGAACCCTGACTAATACAGCTTGGTACCAAGAGTGTTTCTTAAAAAACAGAGAGTCATGGCCCCTTAATCATTCCCAGACTTGAGATGGTTACAGACACAGAGCCCCTTGAATGAGGGGAAGGTTGGGTCCCTTTAGGGAAGGACCATGTTACACTGTCAAAAATTAATACTGTTGGGAGGTGGATGTGGCTCAAGTGGTTGGGCCTCTATCTATCATATGGAAGGACCCGGGTTTGATCCCTGGGACCTCCTGGTAAAATTAAAAAAGGCGAGCAGGAGAGCCGGGTCTGCGCGTCCGCACAGTGATCCAGGCCCATGCAGCGAGCCACACAGCAAGATGATGACACAAGAAAAGAGAAACGCAGAGGAGAGCCAAGGCAAGACGTGCCAGAAACCAGGAACTGAGATGGCACAAGTGACAGGTGCCTTTCTCCCACATCCAAGGTCCCTAGGATAGAATCCCGGTGAAGCCTGGAGGAGAAAAATGAGAAGAGAAGGCAAGAAACCAACACAGAAGATCACCCAGCGAATGGACACCGACAGCAAGTGTGTGGGGGGGACCTCATAGAACTGTACACCAAAAAGAAAAAATAAAGTCAATTACAAAAGAAAAAAAAAAGAAAAAAAAAAAAAACACGAGTCCATAATAATTAAAAAAAAAAAAAAAGATACTTTGTTAATTTTCTTTCAAGTCTTCCCCCAAAGAGACCTATGGTCTTTTACCAGAGAAACCGTGTTTGGCAGAAAAGGAAATGATCAGACATTTTGGGGATTATTAGACACTGGCTCAGAAGAGACATTAATTCCAGGAGACCCAAAACATCACTGTAGTCCACAAGTCAGAGTAAGGGTTTATGGCAGTCAGGTGATCGATGGAGTTTTAGCTCAGGTCCACCTCCAGTGGGTCCCTGGACCCATTCAGTGGTTATTTCTCCAGTTCCAAAATACATAATTGGAAAAGACATACTCAGCAACTGGCAGAATCCCCACATTGGTTCCCTGATTTGTGGAGTGAGAGCTATTATGGTAGGAAAGGCCAAGTAGAAGCCACTAGAACTGCCACTACCTAGCAAAATAGCAAATCAAAAGCAATACTTGATTCCTGGAGGGATTGCAGAGATCAGTGCCACCATTAAGGACTTGAAAGATTCAAGGGTGGTGATTCCAAAAACATTCCCATTCAACTCTCTTATTTGGCCTGTGTAGAAAACAGATGGTTCTTGGAGGATGACAGAAGATTATTGTAAACTTAACCAGTGGTGGCTCTAATCGCAGATACTGTCCCAGATGTGATATAATTGCTTGAGCAAATCAGCACATCCCCTGGTATCTGGCATGCAGCTATTGATCTGGCAAATGCTTTTTTCTCAATTGCCATTAGTAAGGACCACCAAAAACAGTTTGCTTTCAGCTGGCAAGGCCAGCAGTATACTTTCACTGTCCTACCTCAGAGGTATGTCAACTCTCCAGCCCTGTGTCATAATATTGTCCACAGAGAACTTGATTGACATCACATTGGTCAATTATATTGATGATATCATGTTGATTGGACCTAGTGACCAAAGAGTAGCAACTACTCTAGAGGCATTTGTATATCAGAGGATAGGAGATGAACCCAACAAAAATAAAGGGAACTTCCACCTCAGTGAAATTTCTAGGTGTCCAGTGGTGTGGGGCATGTCAAGGTATCCCTTCTAAAGTGAAGGATAAGCTGTTGCATCTGGCTCTTCTTATGACTAAAAAAGAGGCACAACATCTAGTTGGCCTCTGGATTTTGGAGACAGTGTATTCCTCATTTGGGTGTGCTACTCCAGACCATTTAACAAGCGACCAGAAAAAGCTGCTAGTTTTGAGGGGAAACCAGAACAAGAGGAGGCTTTGTGACGTGTCTAGGCTGCTGTGCAAGCTGCACTACCATTTGGACCATATGACCTAGCAGATTCAATGGTGCTGGATGTGTCAGTGGCAAATATAGCTGCTGTCTGGAGCCTTTGACAGGGCCCTATAGGGGAATCACAATGCAGATCCTTAGGATTTTGGATCAAAGCCCTGTCATCCTCTGCAGATAATTACTCTCTTTTTGAGAAACAGCTTTGGCCTCAGTAGAGACTGAATGCTTAACTACGGGTCACCAAGTTACCATGAGACCCGAATTGCCTATCATGAGCTGGGTGTTGTCTGACCCACCAAACCATAAAAGTGGTCATTCACAGCAGCACTCCATCATAAAATGGAACTAGTATTTTTGAGATAGGTCTTGAGCGGGTCCTGGAGGCATAAATGAGGAAGTGGCCCAAATGTTCATGGTCCCCACTCCTGCCACATTACCTTCTGTTTCCCAGCCCACAGCTATGGCCTTTTGGGGGAGTTCCTTACAATCAGTTGGGTGAGGAAGAGAAATCTTGGGTCTGGTTTACAGATGGTTCTACACCCAAGAGTGGACACCTGCAGCACTTCAGTCCCTTTCTGGGATGTCCATGAGACACTGTGAGGGGAAATTCTCCCAGTGGGCAGAACATCAAGCAATGCATCTGGTTGTTCATTTTGCTTAGAAGGAGAAATGGCTGGAGGTGCATTTGTACACTGATCCATGGGCTGTTGTCAATAGTTTGCCTGGATGGTCAGGGACTTGGAAGGAGCATGATTGGAAAATTGGTAATGAAGAGTCTGGGGAAGAGGTATGTGGAAAGACTTTTCTGAATGGGCAAAATAAAAATGAAGATATTTGTGTTCTACATGAATGCTCACCAGAGGGTGACTCCTGCAGAGGAAGATTTCAATAATCAGGTGGATATGATGACCATTCTGTTCCCAGCCAATCTTGTCTTTGCCCAATGGGCTCATGAACAAAGTGGCCATGGTGATGAGGATTGAGGTTATGCATGGGCTCAGCAACATGGACTTCCCCTCACCAAAGACAACCTGGCTACAGCCACTGCTGAGTGCTCAATCTGCCAGTAGCAGAGACCCACACTCAGCCCCTGATATAGCACCATTCCCTGAGGTGATCAGGCTGCTACCTGGTGGCAGATTGTTAAATTGGACCACTTCTATTGTGGAAAGACATTGATTTGTTCCAACTGCAAGAGACACACACTCCGAATATGGGTTTGCCTTCCCTGCACACAACTCTTCTGCCAAAAACTACCATCCGTGGACCTACATAATGCCTTATCTACCATCCTGGTATTCCACACAGCATTGCTACTGATCGAGGACCCCATTTCATAGCAAATGATATTCGAGAATGGGCACATGCTCATTGTATTAGTCTGCCAAAGAGGTGCCGATACAAAGTACCAGAAATCTGTTGGCTTTCATAAAGAATATTTGGGGTAAAAGCTTACAGTTACAATGCCCTAAAGAATCCAACTCAGGGTTGCTTTCTCACCAAAGTCAGTTGCCATGTGTTGAAGCAAGATGGTTGCTGATCTCTGCCTGGTCTTTCCTTCCTGGACTTCCTCCTCCTCTTGAGGCTCTGTGGGCCCCGTTTCTTCCCAATCTCAGGTTGGCATAGGGCCTGTCTCTCAGGGCTTCCTATATCGGTTTCGACTCTCTTCCCAAAGTCAGCTGCAAACTGTCAGGGGATTGGCTTATCTCTCTCTCTGGGGCCCCAGGATCAAAAATGACAGTGCTCTCTCTCTTCCTGTGTGTCTTCTTGAGTGAATGTCTGTTTATATCAGCCCACCAAGGGGGCTGGGACTCAACTTGAGTTATGCCTTACTGACAGCTCAATCAGAAGCCCTAAATTGATTTTAACAAGTAAAGTTAATCAGAGGCCCCTCACTGAATTTAATACAATCAAAGGGTATCATACCCAGAGGACTAGATTAGTTTATAAATATAATCTTTCTTTTTTGGGGGGATTCATAAAATAATCTCAAACTGCCACACTCACGGAATTCACTGGTCTTATCATGTTTCCCATCATCCTGAAGTATCTGGATTGATAGAACAATGGAATGGCCTTTTGAAGAGACAGTTACATTGCCAACTAGGTGGCAATATCTCTCAGGGCTGAGGCAGTGTCTCCAGGAGGCTGAGTATGGTCTAAATCAGTGTCCACTCTATGGTGCTGTTTCTCCCATAGCCAGGATTTACAGGACCATGAATGAAGGGGTGGAGATGGGAGTGGCACACTATTACCCCTAGTGATCCACTAGGAAAATTTTTGCTTCCTATCCATGCAAACTTTAACTCGGCTAGTCTACAGGTCTTAGTTCCAAAACGAGGAGTGCTTCCACCAGGAGACACAACAATTCCTTTGAACTGGAAGTTAAGACTGTCACCTGGCCACTTTGGGCTCCTCATGCCTCTGAATCAACAGGCAAAGAAGGGAATTATTGTACTGCCTGGAGTGATGGATCTTGACTATCAAGTGAAAAAAGGACTGCACCTACATAATGGAGGTAAAAAAAGAGTTTGCCTGGAATTCAGGAGATACCCTAGTGTGTCTTCTAGTACTGCCATGCCCTGTGATTAAAATCAATGGAAAACTGCAACAACCCAATCCAGGCAGGACTACCAATGGCCCCGAAATTTCAGGAATGAAGGTTTGGGCCACCTCACCAGGCAAAGAACTATGGCCAGCTGAGATGCTTGCTTAGGGTAAAGGGAACATGGAATGGGTAGTGGAAGAAGGTAGTGATAAATATGAGCTATGACCATGTGACCAGTTACAGATATGAGGACTGTAATGGTTATAAACATTTCTTCCTTGATTTGTTATGAGTATGTTTATATATGCACATAAAGAAAATACCTCTGTTTTCTTCCCTATCTTATTCCTTTATCATATGACATAAGTGGTATTAGTTGCATGTTATATTTAAGTCATTAGATATAAAGTTTATGAGTGACTTTTACTCAAGGACCCACATCCTATTCTGGAAAGATTCAGTGCGTTTCCAGTTGTATGCAGGACAGTTGAGTATTGTTAAGTGAAAAATGTCTGTCATTGTTTTTATTTAGAGATTAAGTATGTTTTAGGGTGATGTGTGTGGCTGTCAAGTTGACAAGGGATGGACTGTGATGGTTAGGCTCATGTGTCAACTTGGTCAGGTAATGGTGCCCAGTTTGTTTGGTCAAGAAGCACTGGCCTAATTTTTACTGTAAGGACATCTTGTGTACTTAAATCTTCAGTAAGTTGATTCCATCTATAGCTGATTGCATCTACAATCAACTTAGGAGATCACCATCAGCAAATACAGACATCTCATCCAATCAGTTGAAGCCTTAAAAGGAGAAGTGATGACCTCAGCAGCTAGAAGAAAGAATTTCCATCTCTACCTCAGCCAGCCAGCTGGTGAATTCCTTGAAAATCTTAATTGGAGTTCCAGCTTGTATCCTACCCTACAGAAAGTAGACTTGTGCATCCCCACAGTCATGTGAAACAATTTTATTAAATCTCATAATATTTACAGATATCTCCTGGCAGTTCTGTTTCCCTAGAGAACCCTGTCTAACGCATTCCCATATCTGGTATATTGCTTTTGTAGTATAGCAGACTAAAACAATGTATGTTCCCAAAAATAAAAAATAAAGAAAGAGCAACTAAAGAGACAATGACAATTGAATGCAGTGCATGACCCTGGATGGGATCTAGCAAGGGAAGAGAAAGGGCTCAAAGGACATCATTGGGGCATATGAAAAAATTGGGATCTAGACTGTAAGGTTTATATCAATGTTAAATGTCTCAATCTGGATAACTGCACTTAAAGTGGTTCTGTAAGGGAATGGCATTGTTCTTAGGAAGGTACATAGCAGCACTGAGTGTTCAGGGAGAATGATGTGCACAATCTACACTCAAGGGTTCACAAAATGGATTGATAGATAGGTAGACAGGTAGACAGACAGCCATAAGACAGATGGATAGAGATTAGATAGATAGATCGATAGATAGATAGATCGATAGATAGATAGATAATAGAAAGACTGATGCAGCAAATGTGGCGGAGCATTTAAATTTGTGATCTGGATATCTGGGAGGTGGGGAATTTTGATGCTCTTTGTATGAGCTTTGCCCTATTGTAACTATCCTGTAAGTTTGAAAGTATTTAAAAACAAAAAGTTTAAATTTTTTTTTTAATTTTTAAAAGCTTATGAATTGGAATTTATCATAAATTTATCATAAACTTTCAACTCTTGGCTCAAAGCTGATTTTTTCACAAACAGAGAACTGCTTGGAGGGGATACTGCATATCATTAATCAATTAATGACATGAATGACTCCTATGCTTTCTTACTCAATAAACAGTTTGAAAATATTGTTGAGGGAATTTAATAATGGAATCCTAAAAGAGGGTAAATATTTAAAACAATTGATTAATATTTGAGCAAATGTAATATTGAAACTTTCGTAATGGTCTATGTTATTAAAAGGGCAAAAAAAAAAAGATTACTGAAATATAATTGAATCTAACATTTACTATTAGCCTAAATAGTTGGATTATTGATCAATGCAGATTTGAAATAGTACTTATCTGACCTGCATTAGTAAATAAAAATAAGCTTAGGGACTAGAATGGTTATAAAAACATATGAAATGGCTCTTTTAAGGTAATTTAGACACCGGTATGACTTCAAATGTTAAAATGTGTGAATAACATGGGAAATGTGATCATCAGGGTAATTACTATTAAAGTATTTGATACATTTATTGTTTCAATTTGGAGTATCACCCAATTTATGGCTCCTAAAACAAACAAACAAAAAAAAACAAAAACCCAAAGCTATGAATAGAATTTTCTACATTTTATTATATCATGCTATATCATCAGAAAGAGCTGAGTTACTAAATTTGGACCTATCAGTAAAACAGTAATGCTTGATTGAAAGAAGCATTAGTTATAAATTTGCCCCAATTAGATTAACAGGAGGATAAAAGCTAGGTTTGTTAAGCCAGCTGCTAGTACTGTTTATAATCCTCACACGGATAAATAGCACTACTATGAATTGCTTCATAATTTGAACTACCAAACAAAGTAATATAGAACTTAAACCGTGAGCAATTGTAAGAACGGCTGTCCCTACAAAGCTTCATATGACTGAATTAGTGCCACTGCTAGCACCGGTTTCTGTTACTATCACTGCTTAGTAAGCTATTTGTGATTTTTCAGGTCTTGTTATAAATTTTATCCCTTCCAGACGGTATTAAAAACAGATAGGCTCTTCCGCTTCCAGGAAGAAGGAATAGATGTAGTTTTCCCTACTCTTTCTGCTAAGTACAATTAGAAATCTCAGACATTACACACAAAGCAAACAGAAGAAGACATAAAAAAGATGGAGAGAAGACGGCAGGCTGGCTAGGGACCTCTCAGGACCCAAGGAACTACACAGTGCTGAGTTCCCTGGGTTTTCTTTTTGGGTTGCATATCCCAGACTTGGAGCTGAAGACAGGTGACCCGGAAATGCTAATGGATGAAGACAAAAAAAGAAAAAATAAACATGTCCCCAACAAAAGCCTACTCCAGGAAAGGGGCAGCCTAGCGGGACAAAAAACTTTTAGACAATCGTCACTCCATTCCAGACAAAACCCACAGAAAATACAGGGCACTGACCCCAACTCAGGCCAGCAAAGGCTGAGTGGGGAGCCAGACTTCCACGCTCACCAGGCTATAACAGGAGTCCCTCTCCTACCAGGGTGGGGGGCATCAGAAGAGGACTTGTGCCCTCCCCCCACCTTTGTGTCACAGGAGACCATGTGGGCAGCAGCAGCTGGGGCAATCCACCTGTCCCAGCCAGACAGTCAGCAGTGGAGAAGAGAGGGGAGCCGAACTCCCAGCCCACTCAGCAGGCAGGAGGAACCCCCGTCCTCAGGTGGTAACGCTGGCTGAATGGGGAACCTGGCCTTCTACCCCCGCCTGGCTGCAGTGACGTCCCCTTCCCCTGCCGGAGTGGTGTAAGAGGAAGCATGTTAAAACAAAAAGTTTAAAATCGGAGCCAGAGTCTCAGAACATAATACCCAAAATGTCCAGCTTTCAATAAAAATCACTCATCCTACCAAGAACCAGGAAGATCTCAAACTAAGTGGAAAAAGAAGACAATCATTAGATACCCACACTGAGATATAAAGGCAGCCATCCTAAGAATGCTTCTGAGAGCAATTATGAACACCCTTGAAACAAATAAAATAGAAAGTCTTATTAATGTGTAGCAGAATATAGTAGAATTAATATGGAAATATAAGCTCATCTGTTCACGTGGTGAAACTAGCTGGCTACAGAATAGCAGTGGTAAAATTGTTACTGTTAATAATGGTAGGAGGGAGGCGGCTGTGGCTTGATCAGTAGGGCTCCCGTTTACCATGTGGGAGGCCCCGGGTTCGGTTCCTGGGGCCTCCTGGTGAGGGCAGGCCCGCCCGCATGGCGTGGTTAGCTGACCCAGCGAGCGCAAGCAACGGGGGGGGATAAATGAATAAATAAATAAAATCTTAAAATAATAATAATAATAATAATGGTAGGGGAACAGAAAGAGGATGGGTAGAACTTATCAGTGTGAAATTCAAGCTTAATCAGATAGCTAGAGAGGCTGATTAATATGATGACATAATAGAGCACTGACTTAAAGGGAGAACAGTCTAGCACACCATGCCTGTGGTTGGGATAAGGATTGCCAGCATGGAAAAAAGTTAAGATTTTGAATAGAATCAAGACTGCCAGTGTTAGATGCTACTAACAGCAGGCTTCATCTTACAGAGCATTGTACTCTGAAAATAACAGAAAACTTAGAAATAATTGTGGTAGATGGTCCCTTATGGACAGGGGAGAAAGGGCCCCTATAATAATAATACAAGTATAATAGAGACTCTATATGTGGAAGGTAAATTAACTGTAGCTAACTGACCAGGCCTATGCCTTTGCCATATCATTTGCAAAGTCAAAATTCACTCGAATGGACCAATTATTTGAAGCCTAACCATCTTCTAGTCTTACTGTCACTCTGCACAAAGTGGTTGATTACCCTGATTGGGAGCAGGAGATAGTAAAACAGAGTCCATTCTGTTGTCTGCTTAGAAAATAAAGGAGGTGACTTCCTTGGCAGTGTCCACCACTGTGGCTAGGGGACACGTGTGAGTTGTCAGGAGGTGCCTCGAACACGTCCATTGCTACCAGCTGTGCTGGTGTAAACAGGCCTGATTGAAGCGTGCCAAGCTCCGTCTTTTAATCTTCTCTCATGCACTTCCAATGATTTGAAAAGTGATTTACAATCGAGTGTTGTCTGTTACATGGTCAGACAGCAGTGGATTTTCCAGCCACACTGGGCTGCTCCCTGTAACTAGGCCAGGGATTGGAAGGCAGTAGCCAGACCCAGGAATCACAGCTGCAAGTGCAGTTGTCATTGGAAGACATCATGAGCCAAAAACTTCTGATCTGAGGAAAGCAACAAAATGGGTCCAGATACCTCATCGCCCTGACTCTAGGAGCCTGATAGTTTCATCTTACTGTCATCACAGTGGAATCACAGTTTTTAAACAGGAAAAGCAGCCCTTAGTTTACTAAACCCGAGTCCCATGAGCAGCAGATTCCTTATTTGGAAAACGTACATAAAACACAAATATTTTGGAGAGCCATTTGGCAATAACTATGACAGTATTTGCATCTGCATATTTTTGGAACCTGCAATTCTACTTTCAGGAATGTCTAGGAAATTCTCAACACATGCAAAGGTGCACATAGAAGGATGTTTACTGCAGCACTGTTATTTGGAGTTCCTATTAAAAAGAGTAAGAAATGACTCAGATATATTTCCGAGAAATAATATTAAGTGGAAAAAAACAAACAAAAAAACCTGCAGAAGCGTTTACCTCTGGAAGTGGCTTTATGGGGGTTTTCAGTTTCTGTATTACACATTTCTATAATGCTATGGGGGTCCAGTGGGTCCCCAGCCCTGGCTAACGCGCCCTAAGAGAAACTCGCCCCAGGGCACAAGTTAAATTGTAACAAACCTCTTTACATAGAAAAATGTACAGATGGTATCTAAACTGTAATTTTCTCCAGGCTGTACACTCCCTTCCTACCTGAGCAGAAACTTTGCTATGAAATGTCTTTGTTCTGAGACCCTATATATTGTACCTCATTTTCCTGCCTCTTTGTGGAGCGCTGTCTTCATTCTCTGGACCGCCGCCATCGGAGGGAATCTCTTCTGTCTGTAAGTTGCAATAAAGCCTAAGCCTGGGGGAGTGGATATAACTCAGTGGTTTGAGCACCTGCTTCCCATGTAAGGAGGTCCTGGGTTCAATCCCAGGTACCTCCTACATAAAAAAAAAAAAAAAAAAAAAACCAACTTAATCCTGACACTATGACGAGTGTATTGTTTGGACTTGTTCCTTGACCAACCTGTGCCCTTCAGGAACTGGGTCAGGACAAGTGCTCTATTTCTTTTCCCCCTGAGATATATAATTTTTTCCTTTCAGAAAAACATATGTATTTAAATGGGAAATATATATATAATGTATATTTACTTATATAATTCTATAATACTTATATATGAGGATCTACTTGGGATTTATAAAAACCTGAGCCCAGCACTCAGCTGTGTACTTAGGCCTGCAATATCAACAAACATTTAGGTGCAAGTAGATACCTTCTTGAGCTCATTGCAGAAAACCACAGCGTCATGATGAGGAGGGCCTGGGGAAAAGAGCTCCTTCAGCAGCTTTTCTGTCCTTTAACAGGCTCTATCTGGCAATCTCATGTTTCCTGTCTAAGGAAGAGGCACCAGTTTCTTAGAGCCTTGATACCATCTTTATCTTGCTGGTCATTTTTACCAGGCAAAACTGTTCAATGAAAATCAAATGTTGGTGGAGTAGGAAGATAGAAGGTCCCCAGGAAGCACTCATCTTTACCTCAGAGTCCAACCTTATTGCTCATTTCATAGATATCTCTGGCCTTCACGTGCACTTGCCATAGTGCAATTGGACTCTAATAGGGCAGGTATTTTTTTTTAAATATCATGGTACAATATCTATAACAGAACATTTGCCATTTTAACCATTTTAAGTGTATGATTCAGTGGCATTAATTACATTTACAATGCTGTGCTACCATCAATACCATCTGTATTAGTCAGGGTTCTCTAGGGAAACAGAATCAACAGGAGATATCTGTAAATAGTATGAGATTTTATAAGAGTCTCTTACGTGACTGTGGGGATTCACAAGTCCAGGTTCCGCAGGCAGGCTGCAAACCAGGGGCTCCGATGAAAGTCCAATGAAGGTCCTTGATGAGTTTCTGGGAGATGTTGGCTGTACAAAGACACACTGGAAAATTCTCTCAATGCCGAAATCACTTCCCCTTTTAAGGCATTCAACTGATTGGATAAAACGTCACTCACTGCTGACAGCAATCTCCCTGATTGATCGTCAATGTAACCAGCCATCTATGCAGTAAACTCAATGATGACTAAAGCCCATAAATGTCCTTGTATTACAATTAGCCCAGTGTTTGCTGGACCAAACAATTGGGCACAATCACCTGGATAAGTTTATACATTAGCCTAACAATCACACCATAAGTTACCAAAATTTTTGCATCACCCAGAACAGGAACTCTGTACCATTAAGAAAGGAATGGGAAGTTACTGTACTTTCCATCCCTTCTCTCCCCAGCCTGTTGCAGCCTGTAATCTGCTTCTGTCTTAATGAAATTTGCTTATTCTACATATTTCAACTAAGTAGAATCATACAATATTTTTTAAAAATCAATTTTATTGATACATATTCATAAAGCATACAAGCCATCCAAAGTGTACAATCATCGGTATTTGGTATAATCAGAGTTGTGCTTTCATCACTTCAATCAATATTAGAGCATTTTAATTACTCCAAAAATAATAATAATAAAATTTCAACAAATGGTGCAAGGAGAATGGGATATCCATAGCCAAAAGAAAAAAAGAGGACCCCTACACCTTATACAAAAATTAACTCAAAATGGATCAAAGACCTAAACATAAAAGCAAAAACCATAAAGTTCCTAGAAGAAAATGTAGGAAAACATCAAGACCTGGTGGTAGGTGGTGGTTTCTTAAGCCTTACATCGAAAGCAAAGGCAATGAAAAAAAAAAAAAAGATAAATGGGACCTCCTCAAACATAAACACTTTTGGGATTCAAAGGACTTTATCAAGAAGGTGAAAAGGCAGCCCACTCAATAGGAGAAAATATTTGGAAATCACATAGCCAATAAAGGTATTGTTTTCATGCTATATAAAGAGATCACACAACTCAACAAAAAAAGGACAAGCAATCCAATTTAAAAATGGGCAAAAGACTTAAGTAGACATTTCTCCAAAGAGGAGATACAAATGGTGAAAAATGCTGACTATCACTAGCTATTAGGGAACTGCAATCAAAACTACAATGAGCTATCATTTCATACTTCATGGAATGGCCATTATTAAAAAAACAGAAAACAACAAGTGCTAGAGAGGATGTGGAGAAATAGGAACACTTCTTCATTGTTGGTGGAAAAGTAGAAAGGTGCAGCCTCTAGGAAGACAATTTGGTGGAAGTTAAATATAGAACTGCTGTATGATATAGCAATCCCTCTACTAGGAATATATCCAGAAGATTTGAAAACAGTGATGCAAACAGACATTTGCACACCTCTGTTCACAGCAGCATTATTCACAATTGCCAAAAGATGGAAATAACCCAAGTTTCCGTCACTGGTGAATGGATAAACAAAATGTGGTATATACATACAATAGAATACCATGCTGCTATGAGAAGAAATGAAATTGGGACACATATGATAACATGGACGAAGCTTGAGGATATTATGCTGAGTGAAATAAGCCAGACACAAAAGGACAAATATTGTATGGCGTCACTAATATGAACTAAATACGAAGAATACAAACGGAGTTAAAACCAAGAGTATAGTTTACTAGGAGATAGGTTGAGGGCTGAGAAGGGGTACTGATGCTTAATGTATATAGAATTTTAATTAGTGACTGTAAAAGTGTGGAAATGGATAGAGTTGATGGCAACATATTATAGTGAGTAAAACTAGCGTGGCTGGTTTATAAATAGGATTGTGGCTCAAAGGGGTCTGTGGATATAAATGTCAATTGAAAGGAAGCTACAGAATAATTTAGGGACTGAATAACATAGAGAACGCAGAGGTGGATAAGGATTGTGGCTAATAGTACAAATACAAGAATGTACCTCTATGTACTAGGACAAATGGAGGTCATTATTATAAGGTGGTAAGAATATGGTGATGCAAGGGAAAATACAATTAATGTAACTAATGGACCATAGTTAACAGCAATATTGTAATATTCTCACACCAACGTCAAAGAAGGTACTATGTCAATGCTAAGGGTCAATAATAGGGGGGACATGGGCTTTTTTTTTCTTTTGGACTAAGGAAAACATTAAAAAATTTACTGAGACAATGAGTGCACAACTCTGTGATGAAAGTGAGAGCCACTGAGTGCACACTTTGGATGGATGGTACAAGGCATGGGACTGTACAACACAGTGAACATGTGGTGGAAGATGGACTGTGGTTAACAGTACAAATATGAGAGTGCTCTCTCATGAACTATAACAAATGTACAATACTGATACATGGTGTTAATAATAGGGGGTGTATGGGAAAAATATACTAAATGTATATACTACGGACGATAGTTGGTGGTAATAGCCTGATGATGTTCTTTCATAATCTGTAACAAATGTTCCACAACAATGCAAGGTGCTGGTAGAGGGGTGATGTATGGGAATTCTGCACATTATGCATGATTGTTTTGTAAGCTCACAACTTCTCTAATAAAAATACATTGAAAAAAAAACAAACAAAAATCTCTACCCCTTAAAAATCACCTCTCAATCTCTCCATGCTTCCCCTGCCTACATAACTGCTTTTCTGTTTCTGTCTAATTTATTTGTATTTATATTTTGTATAGATGGAGTCAAACAATACGTAGTACCTTCTGTCTAGTTTCTTTCACTTACTATATTTCCTTTTTTTTTTTTTTTAACACTTAATGGAAAATTGTTAATGTACTACTATACACTACTGTTCATAGTTTGCTTTGGTTGAATTTTTGCCTGATATTCACCTCTTGTAACAATAACATACATTTATTCTGTTTCAAGGAAACCCAATCTTACATATGCAATATTACCCATACTCATATTTCAATGAGGTTTTGCTATGCTATGCAGTCCCATATTAAATATTTTAGCTTTCCTTCTAGTACTATACAGGATCTGAGACTTTCCCATTCAACCACTATTATACCCATACATTAGTTCTGCTAGTTACAAACACTATGGTGTGCTTTCACCATTTCTGTTCATTTCCAAAGATTTACAAACAACGTTTTTACCAATTCTGCACAGATTAAACCTGAGCTTTCCATTCTCTAACCTCGTTCTATTTTCTGGTGACCTATATTCTAATTATTAACGTCATGAGTTTACACAATAAATTTAGTTTATAATAGTGCAATCATACAATATTTGTCATTTTGTTCCTGGCTTATTTCACTTAGCACAATGTTTTCAAGTTCCATCCTTAGTGTAGCATGAATCAGAACTTCATTCCTTTTTATGTTGACATAATATTCCATTGTGTGTATGTACCACATTTTGTTTATCCATTCATCTTCCTTCCATCTTTTGGGTGCTGTGAATAATGCTGTTATGAACATCAGTGTACAAGTATGTATTTGAGTACTCTATGTTCTGATTACTGTAGTTTTGTAGTAAGCTTTGAAATTAAGAAATGTGAGTCCTCCAATTTTGTTGTTTTTCAAGATTGTTTTAGGTATGGCTCTGGGTGTGTGTGTACACATTTAGTTTTACTGTAACAAAGCATGTTTAAAAGTGTAATGTTTAAAAGTGAGTCCCCAAAAAGAAAAAACTGAGCCTCATCTTTCCTTTCTAGTGAAATAAAAAGAAAATCTAAAACTAAACAGGAACAAAATTACAATAGAGAACGTCAAATCCAAATAAGATCCTACAGGTTCTGCTGATTCTCCCTTTGAGTGACAGGGCTCAAATCACTATTAGGAGAGAATTTTATTTTAAAAGTGTTATCTTAATTTGCAAGGATGACTGTTAAACATCACAATTAAACATGCCAAAGGAGATGTCATATTGTCAAAATGCCCACTTAACTCACCCAAACATCTCAAGTACCCTTTGCTTACCTTCTATAACCCCATTATTTAAATTTTTTTCTTCTTTTTTAAACAAAAGAAAATTGACAGATACGTGTTGGTAAATGCCTCCATTTCACGTAGAGACACAGTGTGATCTCTGAGCCCAATATAAAGAGAAAGGAAGAAGAAAGCTAGAATTCTACGCACTACTGCTCAGGGGTCCAGCACCCTCCAGCTGCCAGAAGAAGGTGTTGGTAGAGGGGTGATAAACGGGAATTCTGTACATTATGCACGATTGTTTTGTAAGCTCACAACTTACAAAAGGACCAGAAGGTTTTCCTTTTTTCCCACAGAGCACGGTGGTGTGTTGATTCCATAAAGTTTTTGTTGAGTCAGTGTGATGGTTAGGATAATGTTTCAACTCGGCCAGGTGATGGTGCCCAGTTGTTTGTTCAAGAAGGCACTGGGATAATTGTAATACAAGAGCATTCCATGGACTTTAATCATCAGTGAATTGATTGCATAGATGGCTGGTTACACCTACAATCAAATGAAGACACTGCCGTCAGCAATGAGTGACGTCTCATCCAATCAGTTGAAAGCCTTAAAAGGGGAAGTGATTTCAGCATTCAGAGAGAGAATTCCCATATCTATTTCAGATAGCCAGCACATTCTGGGGAACTCAACAAGGACCTTCACTGGAGCCCCTGGTTTGCAGCTTACCCTATGGAATTTGGACTCGTGCATTCCCATGGTCGTGTGAGACAATTTTATAAAATCTCCAACTATTTGCAGATATCACCTGTCGGTCCTGCTTCCCTAGAGAACCCTGACTAATACAAACAGGAAGGGATAAAAATGAATTTGGAGCAGAAAAGGGTAGAGATTCTTTTCCCACTGTATTCTGTGCAAGGTATTTCCCCCTAAATAATTTGAGAACCATGGTGTAAAGGAGGAAAAAGATACCTCAACAACAGGGTGACAGAGCACAAGTGGGGAAAAAAAGATGGCAACTCCCAGGGACTGGAGACAATTAAAAATGGAAGGTAGGAACCCATCAGTGCTCTATTATTCATCTTCTTCCTCATCCTCCTCTCCTTCATCTCCCTCATCATCTTCATCTTCTTGCCCCTTCAACCTTATCCCCTTCTTTATCAGTACCTTCCAATCCTTCTTCTTCATTATCATCATCACCTTCTCTCCTTCTCCTTCTTTATCACCCATACCAGGAATCAAGAATACTGTGATGGATTTGGCCAACTGTCCTCTTTGATGACATCTCCTAATTCATCTGCACCTGCCTCAGAATGGCCAACACAACAGGTAAAGATGCTCTCTGGTTATTCCTACTGCCTCTTCTTGCTGGTTTTATTCTATGTTTGACTTGAATGTTTCATCAAGTCCTTTCCAGATTTCCATTTGATATCAGTCGACTTTAAGGATGGATCACCCTCTCATTCAGATGAAATTTTTTGGAGAGAACTTTATTTCCAAGTGAGCATTTTCATCAAAATAAAAATCTATCCTGCATCCTGATTTAATAGCTTCAAATTCTGTCACTCAGATCTGGTCAAATAGTGCAGCGCCTCTTCATCATTCTCCCTAAGCAGTGCACACATTGTGGATGGTTGGCAAATATTGTTATCCCCAAATCTGGGATTTTGGTGATCAATCCTGACCTCTTCTGAAAGAATGGTTGGCAGAGTTTCCTATGTCTCTGATCTAACTTTCACAATCTCCTCACAGGCTTTTTCTTTAAGTCTGTCTGTTTCACGGTGTACTTCATCAATATGTTCCATTGCTTCCGGCTGTTCTTTTTCTCCTTTGGCAAGTCCAGAGCAGCCTATGTCTACTCTGGCCTGGGGGGCAGGAAGTAGCTTTGCTTTATTCCTTTGAGGCAGGAGTGAAGACTGGCGTTTGGGGTCCCTGCTGTTAGGAAAACCCAGAAACCAAAGTCAAAGAGAGCTGTTCTCCTGGAAGAATCACAGAGAACCGAGGTATGCCTCTTTTTAAGAAACTCAGATATCCCTTCCGAATTGGAATCACAAAACGGAAATGTGAAGGAGCAAACTTTGCTATTGCAAAAGGACTCTGCTTTAGCAAAATTTCTTTGAACAGTTCCTTTAAGGCAAAACCCTCTCTGGTTCATTTTGAAAGAGGATTTACTTTACAAAAACGTGGTTAATGCAAAGTTTCAAAATGATCTAACACACAGAGGAACGAATATTTCCATGAACTTGGGTTGTCTAACAAGATTTAAAAAATTGCAAGACTTTTGCCCCCCAGGAAACCTGATGATGCTTCTAAATTCTAGTAGGACATCAGAATTTACTAAGCAGCTCTTGGGAAGGTGGTGTATTAAAAAAAAACCCTGGAGAGAAATGGAGGGGTGGGGCCTGAACTCAGCATTGTTACTAACTTCTCTGCAGGCTGGGAAAACTGCATCATCTCTTGTTCGTTTCCTTATTTGCAATGATCAGAAAATATTTTTTCCCCTGGATTATTTTGAGGATTAAATGAGATCACGTGATGATCCTCCAAATATAAAAACATAAAGTACAATAACTAAAATAGTTTTTCTTTCCTGGAGAAACAAATTGATGAATTAAACAAACTAGAGTTCAGAAATAAACTCAGAATAAATGAGAATGAAGTTTATGATAAAGATGGCATGTAAATGCAGTGAAAAAAGAAGATGGATTTTTAAATAAATGGTTGAAACAACAGGCTAGTCATGAGGTCAAAATAATACTGAATCTCTACCTCATTCCGCAAACAAAAAGAAATTCCAAGTGGATCACCAAACTTTAAAAAAAGGTACAAAGAGAAAATTTCCATGAGATTTATTTATAATTTTGTAATAGGGAAGGTATGTCTAATGGGATATAAAACTCAAAGGCCACAAAACATTCCCATTAATTGGTTATTATAAATGTTTAAAACTTTTTCATGGCAAAAAATAACAGTAAGCAATGCCAAAAAAGCAAATGGTAAATTGGGAAAATCTTGTGACAAAAGGTTAATTTTTTTAATTTATAAGGAGCGAAAGAATAAAGAGAAAAGAATAGAGAGACTAAATACATAATACTTATGAGAAAAAGGTTTGACCAGGTAGTATGAGGTACAAGCAATCAATAAACAAATGGAATATATTCATCACTCATAATGCAAGAAATGCATGCAACTCAAACCTATAATCACTGACAAAATTTAAAACTTAGGATAGTCCTCAGGGTTAGTAAGATTTCGGTTGACACCATCATATACCGTTGATAGGAATATGTATGAATCAGTACAACTTTATCTTTTTAAGGGAAATTTGGAAATACCTATCACATTTTAAAATTCCACAGAACTTTCGATCCGGCATTTCACTGCTAGACAGATAAGTTCCCAAATGTAAGCCAAGATATAAATGAAGGAAGATTTACAGCTGCACTTTTTGTGAGAGCAAAACTGATAACACCCTAAGTAACCATTAGCAAGCGACTGTTTATATAAATTATGATGCATACCTACAATAGACTGCTACCCAGCTGGTAACTTGATTAAGTGAACATGTGGGGAAGCGGATGTGGCTCAAGTGATTAAGTTCCTATTAACCATATGGGCTGCCCCGGGTTCGATTCCTGGGGCCTCCTGGTGAAGACAAGCTGGTCCACTGATGGCCCTCGCGGTGCGGTGAGCTGACGCAGCATGATGATGCAACAAAGGGAGGCAAGCAGACACGGAAAAATGCACAGCAAATAGACACAGTGAGCACAAGCAGCAAGGGGGTGGATAAATAAATTAAAAATAAATAAATAAATAAATCTTAAAAAAAAAAAAAAGTGTGTGCTATTAGCACCCTGAACTTGACTTCTAAATACCATTCTCTACTAATGGGAGCCAAGGCTCCTTGGAGAACAGGCTGATCCCAGGGCTAGGACATGGAAAGTACAAGAAGAGCCTGGAATATCTTGCAGAAACAAAATGTAAGGAAGTGCTTAAAGAATCTTGGGAATGTTGTGGTGAAAATAAAATAAACAGACTTGGGGCAGGGGGGAGTGCAGAGCAAATTTATTGAGCTAAAGTTGCATTAACGCAGAAGCAGCACCCAAAGAGGTTTCTGCTCAGAAGGCTGAGTTGGGGGAGCAGCTTATATGGCTGCTTGAGACATAGGAAACGTATGGGGAGGAACGGGGAGGGATAAGGGGGCATGATTTATGCTTGGCACGTGTTTTCTGTGCTTTCCATGCATTCCATGTGTTACGAGCTTTTGGGGCTGTCTTTGAGGCCCAGTTTGTTAATTAGCGAGCAGGATGTTGATGTAAGGTTGTGGCTCTCTGGTGAAAATCAGCAGGCCTTGCCGGTGTCAGCTTAAACTCTTTGTTACAGTTCTTTTCCTCAGGCTGGGGCAGGGGGTTTTATCAGCACCGCAAAGGATTATTGGTATGTCAGCTTGTTTCACTTAACCTCCGTTTCTTCTTTATAACTCCCTGGATAAAATGGAAGCGCAAGCAAATCAATATGGTTAGTAAAATCATTTGTCATTCCAACGTCACAGGAATATATCAAACAGTATTGATTATAACTCATTAAATAGAAAAAGAATCTGGGGTCATACTAATATGAATAAGCAAATACGTAAATAAATGTAGGAGAAGAGAAAGTGGTTTGCAGGCGAACACCAAATAAATATAGAAGCAATGATGGAGTTAGAAAAACATCAATGGATGCTAAAATGAATGGATGGAAGTTTGATGAGGAACATGATATTTACACAAATAGTAAGCTAACAAGTGGAGAAATCTGGCAGACATTACATTAACCTAGTGATCAAAGTTTACATCACCAGTATTGGGTGGGATAAAATGGTATCATGTGACTTGTGATATCATGCACTAAGAAGGCTACTACATCACCTCACACAAACCCTTATCGATTGGGAAGCGGCTGTGGCTCAAGCCATTGAGCTCCCGTCTACCATATAGGAGGTCCAGGGTTTGATTCCCAGGGCCTCCTGGTGAAAAGCAAGCTGAACCGAGCAGAGAGCTGGCCTGTGTGGAGAGCTGGCACAGCAAGATGACACAACAAAAAGAGACACAGAAGAGAGACAATAAGAGATGCAGCAGACCAGGGAGCTGAGGTGGCACAAGAGATTGAGCATCTCTCTTCACTCCGGAAGGTACCAGGATTGGTTCTTGGTGCCGCCTAAAGAGAAGATAAGCAGACACAGAAGAACACACAGAGAGCAGACAGAGAGTGCAAAACAACAGGTCGGTAGGGGAGAAATAAATAAATAAATCTTTTTAAAGAAAACCTTATTGAGGTACATTCTACAGAAGGAATGGCTTGTGCTCTTTTCAAATGTTAAGGCCAAGACTTTAAACCCAGAGCACAAGAATAAAAGAAAAAAAATAAATGGGACCTCATCAAAATTAAAAACTTTCATGCGTCAAAGGACTTTATCACAAAAGTGAAAAAACCTACTCAATGGGAGAAAATATTTGGAAACCACATATCCAATAAGCCTCTTTAATATCCAGAATATATAAAGAAATCTGATTGCTCACCAATAAAAATACAAACAACCCAATTAAAAACTGGGCAAAATACTTGCATAGACATTTCTCCAAATAGGATATATTAATGGCTAAAAAGCACATGAAAAGATGCTCAACATCGTTAGCTATTGGGGAAATGCAAATCAAAACCACAATGAGATATCATTTCACACCCACTAAAATGGCTACTACAATAAAAAGAAAGATAAAAAAATAAAATAAAGTAAAATAAAATGGCTACTATTAAAAAACAGGACGGCTTCTCATCACGGCAGACCCCAGAGATAAGGCGCTTCAGGACTGCCACAGGAAACTGCTAGAGCACAAGGAGACTGACGGCCGTCTCAAGGAATTAAGGGAACAACCGAAAGAACTTACCAAGCAGTATGAAAAGTCTGAAAATGATCTGAAGGCCCTACAAAGTGTTGGAGAGATTGTGCGTGAAGTACTTAAGCGATTAACTGAAGAAAAATTCATTGTTAAAGCTACAAATGGACCAAGATATGTTGTGGGTTGTCGTCGACAGCTTGACAAAAGTAAGCAGAAGCCAGGAACAAGAGCTGCTTTGGATATGACTAAACTATCATGAGATAATTGCCAAGAGAGGCGGAGCCACTGGTTTGCAATATGCCTCATGAGGAACCTGGGAATGTTTCTTATTCTGAAATTTGGAGGGCTATCAGAAAAGACTACATGATTAGTCAGCATGTAGGACTAATACCTCCAGAAGGCTGTTTGTTATATGGAGCACCAGGATAGGGAAAAACACTAACAGCACGTGCTGTTGCTAACCAGCTGGACTGCAATTTCTTAAAGGTTGTATCGAGTTTTACTGTAGACGAATACATTGGTGAAAGTACTCATTTAATCAGAGAAATGTTTAATTATGCCAGCAAAGTGGGAAGGGGCACCACCTGCCCACTGAGCTTTCAGGTGACCCTCATGCCTCGTGGACAGTGACCAGAGGCTGATCACCTCCAGTCAACACGCCCTGCAGAGGTCATGGACAGCAGCCAGAAGCCAATCACCACCAGACAGCAACCCCCTCACCTCTAAATCCCCATATGCCTAAACCCCAATATCCCTAAGCCCTTGCACATTATTAGCACACACCCCAGAGTCCTGTACCCACATAAAACAGGAGACTCCAGGGCAGAACTCTGCATTTCTCTCCCATGAGAATGCCCACCCTCAACTCTGAGGGTGTACTTTTGTTCTCTTGCTTTGCCTCCCCATAAATTCTCTGCTTGCCTGATTACTTTGTGGCTCATTGTGGCAATTTGAGATTATTTATGAATCCCAAAAAGAGGGATTATGTTTGTAAACTAATCTATTCCTCTGGGTGTGACACCCTTTGATTGTATTAGATTCAGCTGAGATGTCTTTGATTAAATTATGTTAAGATTAGGGCTTTGATTCGACCACATAGGTAAGGGTGTAACTCAGGCTGGGTCCCTGCCCCCTTGGTGGGCCTATATAAATGGACACTTACTCAAGAAGACACACGGAAGAGGAGAGAACTTGGTCATTTCAGTCTTGCCATGTGACAGAAAGGAGAAGGCTCAACCAGCTAAAGCCCCAGGAAAAGAGATGAGCCATTAGCCTGATAATTTGTAGCTGAAGAGAACAGAGCAGCTGAGCAGCTACGAGGGCCCTAAAAGAAATTTACACTATGTCAGACACTGATATAGGAAGCCCTGAGAGACCAGGCAGAGATCGCCCGCCATCTTGTTTCAATATGTGGCAACTGACTTTGGTGAGAAAGCAGCTTTGAGTTGGACTCTTTAGGGCCTTGTGACTGTAAGCTTCTACCCCAAATAAATACCCTTTATAAAAACCAACAGGGGAAGTGGCTGTGGCTCAATCAGTAGGGCTCCCGTTTACCATATGGGAGGCCCCGGGTTTGGTTCCCGGGGCCTCCTGGTGAAGGCAAGCCCGCCCGCACGGTGTGGTTAGCTGACCCAGCGAGCACAAGCAGCAAGGGGGGGATAAATGAATAAATAAATAAAATCTTTAAAAAAAAAGCCAACAGATTTCTGGTACTTTGCATCAGCACCCCTTTGGCTGACTAATACATTTGTCCTTGAATTCTTTCTCAGGATCCACTCTGACTCCAATGACAGTGCAGTGGGCTCCACCCAGAGGGAGCCCCCAGCCCACTTGGAAGAGAGGGCTTTACAGGCTTGGCAGCCCTTTGCAGACAGGAAACCTTGGGCCTGGCAGGTAGGCGGGCAGAAATTCTGACAAGGGGAAGTACAGAGACAAGCCTGGGCTCAGGATGGATTTCGGTCTGACTGTTGAATTGCAACACAGTTCAGACCTTCAAAGTTCCCATCTTCGCTGTCTTTTCCACCATCCCTCCCTCTAAACTGTGCTCCCTGCTCAGTTCTGGGAGGGTAGGTTTTTTCTTTTTTCTTTTTCATTCTGTTCCTCATTCTTGGCTGTGGCTCTGCAAGGTTCGGTGATTAGCAGCCCTTTCTGGCCAAGGCTTGGTATTAATTACTCTGGAGCTGTTGATCCAGGCCCTTCCCAATGGGTCAACCATTTGGTCATCTGCCTGGCCTCTGACTCCACTGCATGAGAAATCCAGTCCAACCCAGCCCTCGGGCCACACCTTAGTGGTTCTCTAGCCATTGTAGCTAAGGCGTTAAATTAAAAGGGTTAAGAATTAACAAATATGGGGTCGGATGTGGCTCAACTGGTTGGGTGTCCGTCTCCCATATGGAGGGACCCGGGTTCGATCCCCGGGACCTCCCGGTAAAAAAAAAAAAAAAAAAAAAAAAAAAAAAGAATTAACAAATAGCTATGATTACTAAATCACTATATAGATGCCTTTTACTTCCAGCATGTTATAAAAAAGCCAAAGGCTAATATTTGGAATTACTGAAATTGGCTAGACTGACCTCAGCTTTTGTATGTGGTAATTTCCAACTAAAAACCTGCCATCGTGATGATTATTCCAGACGGATCTTACCTTAGTATACAGTCATTCCCAGAAGATTAGCTATTATGATGATTATTCTGGACAGATACAGATTTCACCCTTGAAAATAAACATTTCTATGGAAATGGGAACCACTCCACCCTTCTCTAGGAGAAACCTTGTAACTGACTCCCATTTTCTGCCACATCCCCAGATGTCTTGATTTCTGATAATGATTTTTTGTAATTGTAATAACCTTGTGACTCATCCCCATTTCTGTTACCTACCTCTCCATCCTGTTCAGCCCCTTAATATTTATTAATGAGGGGACCTGAGCCAGCCCCACCCCAATTGCTCATTAGCTTAAACTGCTAAACCTGGATATTATAAATTATCAGGATTACTGCAGTTCCAGGAGGCAGTTAAACCTGGATATTATAAATTACAGGATTTCGACAGTTCCGGGAGGCAGTTTTTGGGCCGTTAGGCCGCTGTGCTCCTTTGTTATTGCACAAGCAAATTAATTCTTTCTCTCTGAAATCCAGTGTCTCAAAAATTGGTCTTTAAAGTGCATTGGGACGAAAGCACCCAGTTTTGCTCAGTATCAAATGCAAAACTATAGTGACTGCAGATCAAAGGTTGTAAGGGGCTGGGGGTCCAGGGATGGGAGGAGGGGCCTGACTGACAGCAAAGACAACTTTTTGGGGTGATGGAAATGTTCTATAGCATGATTTTGGTAATATTTACAAGGCTATATAAAGTTTAAAAAATTCATTAAGTAATTGTACACTTAAATGGGTAAATTTTATTGTATGAGATTTCACATATTTTTAAATGGCCAATATAAAGAGATTGTATTAGTCTGCCAAAGGGATGCAGATGAAAAGTACCAGAAATCTGTTGGCTTTTATAAATGAATATTTATTTAGGGTAAAAGCTTACAGTCACAAGGCCCTAAAGAATCCAACTCAAGGCTGCTTTCTCACCAAAGTCAGTTAGCACATGTTGAAACAAGATGGCGGGCGATCTCTGCCTGGTCTCTCAGGGCTTCCTATAGCAGTCTCTGGCATAGGGTTTGTTTCTTTCTGGGCCTTCTCAGCTGCTCAGCTGCTCTGTTCTCTTCAGCTGTAAACTATCAGGTGAATGGCTCATCTCTCCCAGGGGCTCCAGAATCAAAACTGACAAAGTTCTCTCCTCTTCCATATGTCTTCTTGAGTGAGTGTCCATTTATATCAGCCCACCAAGGGGGCAAGGACTCAACCTGAGTCACACCTTAATGATGTGGTTGAATCAAAGCCCTAATCTTAGCAGCTAATTTAATCAAGGGGTCCTCAACTGAATCCAATATAATCAAAGGTATTACTCCCAGAAGAATAGATTCGTTTACAAACATAATCTGTCTCTTTTGGGGATTCATAAATAATCTCAAACTGCCACAGAGATTTTCTATGAGTTTAAATTACCCAACATCCTCTGGTAATGAAATGAGTAGGGGTCTACAGGTTTTTCCCTTAAGACTTATTTTTCTGGGTCCTGCCATTTTTCACCCACTTGCTGACCCACTCACTGCAGTGTGAAATGACTCAGAAAGGCAGTTAGTGGTAGTAGCAGTAGCAGAGAGGAAGAAATGTTATTTAGGACCGAAAACTGTCTGTTGGGTTTTCTACTTTCTGGGGGATGGTGAGTGGGGAAAGCACAATTCATATCAAATCACTGCAGGAATCTTTCTTAGAGAGCAGTGGCTAGGGTGAGGCCAGAGAAGGCAAGGAGACACAGCATCGATGGCCACTGTGGAGCCAGGACTTTGATGAGTCTTTGGTCACGCCAAGGGGTGTGGGGAGGGGGGCTTTGGTCTGGCTTAGTCAATGTCAGTCTGAGATGCAGCAGCCTGTGAGCCAGCGTAACCAAAGGTTAAGAATTAACAAATAATTATGATTACTGAAACATTATACATATGCTTTTAAAATTAGCTAAAAGTGTTAATATTGGAGATTCCTGAACCTGGCTAGACTGACTTCACCCTTTGTATGCGGCCATTTCTGACTAAACACCTGTTATTATAATGGTTACTCCCCACGAATCTTACCTTTGTATATGAACATTTCTATCAACAGGGTGACCACTCTGCCTTCCTCTGATATCCGCATGAAAACCAGATCACTGGCCCTTGTTTTTGATATTCCCCCTCTCTGGATGCCTTGGTCTCTGATAATGGCTGTAACTTTGCGACTCACAGGTCAGTTCCTACCCTCATCCTGGTAAGGCCCCTTAATGTTTATTAATGAAAGAACTTGGGGAGTGGATGGAACTCAAGTGGTTGAGCACCTGCTTGCCATGTATGAAGTCCTGGGTTCAATCCCTGGTACCTCTAAAAAAAAAAAAAAAATTTCTCTGCAAACTCCACTCCAACTACTCATTAGCATCCTGATGTTATAAAATACTAGAATTTCTGCAAATCGGGGAGGCATTTTTGGGCCATCTAAGGCGACTGACCTCCTTTGCTAGTGCAATCAAATAAACTCTTTTTCTTTGAAACCCTGGAATCTTGGCTCCAGTATCACCAGCAGGGCAGGGTGATCAGGCAGGAAAGGCCACTGGCCTTGGGGGTGTAGCCTAAGGCATTCAGAATCAAAACAGGCTGAAACACTGTGCTGGCCATCATAGGCCCCTTGATGCCAGTTCCTGTTCCTGGCCCTAATTGGGAGCTGTGGCCTGGGAGAGCTGGGCTGCTCTGCATGAGAAATCAGGAGGGGTCTGTGTCTTTGCTCAAGAGCAGGAAGCCTGAGGAGTTGGAGAGGAGAGGACTGGGGTGGGGGATGGGGGATGGGCAAATGTCTTATGCAAAACTCCTGTTTATGTCCCACTTTACAGCTTTTTATCCCAGGGAAGTTACGGATTTCCTGGGCTATAAGGTGCTCCTGGCAATGGCTTTGCTCTGATATTATCTTACTCCTGACTTTCCTGGGAGTAGAACTGGGAAGGTCTGGTTATTGTCCTTCTAGGAACTAAGAACAAAGAGTAAATTACTAGGATTAGGTTAATAGAAAACCAGTTCAACTAGATCTGGGGAAGGTATTTGAATTTTTCAGAGCTGCTTAAGAAAAGAAAAAATTTATAAACACATTTTCCAGCTATCACAAGGCACTGCTCCCTTGCTCCCTTGGAGCAAAAGTAGGAGCTCAGAATTAGAAGTGACTAAGAAACACACCTGCCAGTTGGTATAAACATATACAAGCAGCCCATCTCCACAGTCTCTCTGCCACCCAAGGCCAAGGGTAGGCATATGCCCTTTAGTGACTTCTTCCTCTTTAACTTGATTTTACTGGAATGAAAGCATGTATGTGTAAATGTGAAGGAAGCATGCAAAGTGATATCCTCCCCCAAGCCATCATTCCTCTAAAGAGAGTGACTCAGGATTCTGAATTTCCAGCCTTCAGTGTTCCCCCAAAATTTGAAGCATGATGGCCTGGCTGACCCAGCTCCCCTCAAAGTTTCACCACTGGCCCAGGTCCCATTCACAGAGACAGGAGTCAGCTGAATTTTCTTTCCTTCCTCTTCTGGAGCCAGTTCTGCCCTGAGTCCCGCAGGGTCTGAGCTGCACTTCACTCCTGCCTTCAATCTCAGCTAGTCTACCCCCATACCTCCCACCAACTCTTGCAGAAGAAAGGCAGGTTTCTTCATTCCATTCGATCAAACAAGTCTTTCCAACTTTTCTGGCAGAAGACTTTTTGTTTGTTGAAGGAACAAGTCCTGATTTGCAAACTTCTCAGCCGTGCTGGGATAAAACAAAATCAGAAGATTAATGAAAGAGTTGCTGAAATGGCTGAACCAGAGCTGATTCTCCGAGAACTGGGGAGTCAGGAAATTCCTACGAAATTTTTGTGGTCTATTTTAGTACCTTCATATCTTTTAAGCTGACTCCTCCTACTCAGCTCTCAGGTGGCTCAGAAAACAATCCTTTCCTAACTCAAAGGAACTCAGTGCTGCTTTGCCCAGTGGCCGTTAAGGTGAGAGACAGTTTTCCAGGAGCAGCAGGGTTTTCTCGAAGCATGATACAAACAGATGAGTAAGAGAATAGTTATCTTTGACTTCCTCTGGGAACAAATTTTTATTTTAAAAGAAACAATCCTAAAAAACGTTATCCTTATCGCTAAAGTATTCTGCTGCCTCTACAGCACCTGATTTTATATTGCCTTGTCCTGATCTCCATTTACCTGCTGGCTCTGTGTGGGACTTATGTTCTCATTAAGACTCTACCTCTACAGAGAGTTACATTGTTTGGATCACCTGTTGTCAGTGGTGCCCAGGGCTGTGCTAGGCCCTCTGGGTGCACAGTATTTCTTTTTTATTTTTAGACTTGAACCCAGGACCTCGTACATGGGAAGCAGGCGCTCAACCGCTGAGCTACATCTGCTCCCCGCACAGTATTTCTTGATTATCCTATAGCCACTGCTAACTAGGACACGGCTTCAAAGCAGAAAGAAAAAGGAATGTTTTTCTGCTGCATCTGAAAATATCTGTTATAAACAGTCTGCTCACATCCTCCAGAGCAGGAGAGATACCAGATACAGTGCTCTGGGCATGTCTTATCTGGAAGGAAAAAGGAGTTTAAGATGATAAGGATCTTGGGACATGATAAAATCCAGAGGCCCCTTCCTGGGTCATCATTCATTAAAAAAAAAATCTAGTAGTGTACGTGATAATGTTCGGTTGAAGACCAAGTTATTTTGAGTGGAGCAAAATGAGGACTAAAATTAAAATGGTGCAGATTAAGCCTTGGGCACATTGGTGAATATCTTGCTAAATTTCTCAGGGACGGTGATCGTCAGTGGTGAGAGGATTAAAAAGACACTTTTCATGATGTCATATAGACTGTACAGGGAGCCTGGCACAGGTAGATGCTCAATAAATGTTTGTTTTATTTTATTTATTTATTAAACAAACATGTATATTGCACTTAGAATATGCCAGGTACTATTCTAAGTGCTTAACAACTGTTAACTTGTGTGTGGCCGGTGGTTGTTTTGAGGCAGGTTAGTTTAGGAAGAGGGAAGACGAGTCTGAGACCTGGCAGAAAAACATGGCCGTAAAACATGTGGCCATGGAACCCTGCCTGGAAACCCCCTGAGGGAAAGACCTCGCGGGAAGCCATGAGAACCCCATGTGGAACCAGACTGGAATGAGATCCTCTGTGGGGTCAAGGGAAAGCTACATACCTTCAAGGGGCCTCACCATTGGCCACCTGGGGAACTAAGGGGGGGAGGTAACCAATCAGAACAGCAAACAGCTGGGGCCCCTCCCCCAACATTAGGAAAGGGAGGAGTCAATAATAGCTAATAAAGCTATTAGCCAGTAATAGCTTAATAAAGATAGCCCCACAAGCCCAAAACACTTTCTCTGCCTAGAGGAGCCCATATCAATATCTTGGTGCGCTTTAATTCTGTTCTCTCCCATTTGGCTCAAATGGGTGGGCGTCTGTCTCCCATATGGAGGGACCTGGGTTCCATCCCTGGGACCTCCCCGTAAAAAAAAAAAAATAAATAAATTACTGGCCTAACTAAACCAGAATGTTCTTAAATTCTTTTGCGTAACATATCCAAGAACCTAGAGGAATCCATCGTCCCCCAACTTCAGTTTGAGCTGACACACGTTCCCAAAAGTTAACTTCAACCTTGGGCTCTGGGTGAGGCACTACCCTTACCATGACCTCATTTGTCCTTCACAGCAACCCTGCTGGCACCTCCTTCTGCCACTTGTGTGCCCTTCTGTCCTCTTGCTGTTCCTAGGTTAAACCAAAGAAAATTGCTGAACTTGAATTGTTGCTGGTTGGTTTATTTAAAAAAAAAAAAGGCAAATTCATGTGACTCAACCTAATATTGCCTATGTTTTAAAGAAGAGGAAATGGAATTGTAGAGTGGTTAAATAACTTGTCCTTAATTCTCAGAGCCGGCTGATAGCAGTATCTGGATTCAAAATCCAGTTTGCCTCCTCTCAGCACCTTACTTTTAACCAAATTTTAAGAGCCTCTGCCCAGGAACCAGATCTTCCACTCACCAACCACATGGCTTTGAGATAAAGACTTCTCTGTGCTTCAGTTTCCTCATTTGTAAAATGAGGATAATAATAACGCACTATTATTTCATTTGTAGGATTGCCTTAAGGATTAAATGAGGAAATCTAAGTATGGTGGAGTTCAGGAAAGTGCCCTGCACTTAGTAAACACTCTATAAATGTGAGCTATTATTACCACCTTTAGGTTTCTTTTAATCGTTTCTTCCCTCTTGAGTAAAATATACCAACACATACACACAAAAACTCCATTGTATACTAATATAATGGCCACAGGACGAGAAACTCAATTAATAAAAGACATTATTATAGTGCCAAGTAGGTTGGAGCTGAACTTTTAACCTCACAGCCTCACGATTTCCCCACATCACTGGAGCTGAAACTCGAGTTTACTCTTCCACTACTAGGGTTTTTGGGGGGTGGGGGTGCGGGATGGGGGGAGCGTCGGGGAGGGAGGTGTCACTGCTGAGGAGTACAGCTGTGACATCATTCCTGACACACAGCCAAGGAACCTCCAGATGAGGGAGGCGGAGAACAGGAGGGCCACAGCAATTCTTGTAAAAAGTCCCTAAATCAATCCTAGCGGGGGCGCGGGGAAATTCCACTTTGCTAAACGTCTAAGGAAGCGGGGTCAAGTTCACTCCTGGAGCGCCGGGCTGAGGAAATCCCCCATGCCCTCTACTCTTGACACCGCTTCAGGTGCAAGTGCCTTTCCTAAAGGGAATGCTGGCGCGTTGGGGTTCCCGCTAAGCCTGTCCTATTAGGTCGGCGAGCACAGCCAGCTCGGCTCCCAGCCGGGATGTTCAGAAGCCACAGGCATCCCTCACCCGGGCGGAGACCCCGGAGGAAGGGTCGCGTTCCACAGGGGTCGGGTGCGGCCCCTTTAAGGGCCGACCGCCAGCCCCTGGGCTCCAGTGACGTCAGAGGCGGAAGTATTTGAGGAAGTCGCGCTCTGCTGGTGGGTTAAGGATTCCCGCATTTTCATGTCTCTAGAGTGGTGCCAGAGCCCCCCGTTTGGCCGCCCCAGCCCCCGCCTCCCCTGCCCCGGGGAGCCTGTCCCCTGCCCCGCGTCCCTGCCGACAGGTGAGTCCCACGGGCGCGCGCGGGCCCGCGGAGGCGGAAGTGCCGTGGTGCCCACCTGGAGACCCCACGTGCTCTCCGCCCCCGCCAGCGCCCCCCTGCCCTGCTCACTGGAGGCTCCTGAGGAAACTTGTGTGGAGTTGACAAGTTAGGGGGCTTCCGGGCGTTTCTTCCGCTTGTGCGGGGAGTTGGGAGACCCAGGACAGCAGCCCTGGCCAGGATGGTTCCAGGTGGCTGCTTGGAGGCGGGTGGCGCTGGGAGACAGCCGGGGTGCCTTGGACCCTGCAGAGGCACACGTGACCGCGAGGCAGCCCAGAAGCAGATTCTCTCCCGCCACCTTCGGGAGAATGCGGGCAGGTCAGGGCGCCCCTTGCCGGAGGCCAAGGACCCCCTTTGGAGGTCATGGAGTGTAGGGCATCATCTCATTTGATGAGCTCATCGTCAGCTTAATTTCTCTCCACAGCAGCTGGGAGAGGATGGGGGGTGATGAGGAAGAAAAAGTTTGCTACCCAAACCGACGACTAAATAAAATAATATACCCCGCCCCCCCGAAATGCCCTGGTTTATTTGCAAAATAAAAACCAATTCAGTGTTTTCTTCTCCCATATTGAGGGGCAGTGCCATCTCCCACCTTATACATCTTCTTGAGCCCCGACTTGCCCCACTACTTCTTAACCATAACTGTTTGCCCCCCTCACTCCCAATTGCTTACAGAGTTGGCGCGACATCAGTCATGAGCTGGTCACCTTCCCTGCCAACCCAGACATGTGGGGCCTGGGAAATGAAAGAACGACTTGGGACAGGGGGGTTTGGAAACGTCATCCGGTGGCACAATCAGGTAGGGGCTCTGTGCAGCCTGGGAAGAGGCCAGGAAAGCAGGGGAGGGTGCGGGAGGGCATGGAACTGTATAACCCAGGGAACCATGTGGTGAAAGTCGACTGTGGTTACAGGCTTCCCTCCTGGCACTGTGAATGTCTACCCCACACTGTGCTGGATGGGTGAATGAGGCTCGCCTTTGAAATTCCTGGCCATGAATAAGAAGGGGAACTGGGCAGGGGGCTTCAGGGCAGCTCAGCTGACTTTCTAGGTTAGTAGTCTCCAAACTTTATTGACTACACCACCTAAATAGGTAGTAAAAAAAAATAACGAAAATTAAGCTCAGTCCCAGTTATAAGTATTTCAAATATATGCTAGCATTAGAATATCATGTAGTATTATATACTAATAATATGCTCTAAAACACACAAAAATGGAAACATTTAAAGGATGACAATAATGAAATAATCTTTTAAAATATTTGGCTGTTTGTAATGCCTTCTTGGTATCATTTACAATACCTCACAGTGAAGTCAGGGGATAATGGATTCCTCTAGGTTCTTGGCTATGTTATATAAAAGAATTTAAGAACATGCTGGCTTAGTTAGGCCAGTAGTTTATTGAGAAATGGGAGAAGAGAACAGGGTTATGCACCTAGACCCGTAGATGCGGGCTCCTCTAGGCAGAGAGAGCATCTTGGGTTTGTGGGGCTTCCTTAATTAAGCTATTATTGACTCCTCCCTTTCCTAATGTTGGGGAAGGGCCCCCCAACTGTTTGCTGTTCTGATTGGTTACCCCCCCCCCAGTTCCCCAGGGGGCCAATGATAAGGCCCCTTGAGGGTATCCAGGGCTCTCCCTTGACCCCTAAGTTGATCACTTTACAAATGGGGTTCTTGGGGCCAGGTCTTTCGGGGTCCAGCAGCCTTCTTGGGGACGCGCTTTCCTTCGGGGTTTCCAGGCGGGGTTCCATGGCCACATGTTTTTCTGCCAGGTCTTAGACTCCTCTTCCTTTTTTCTCAACTAACCTGCCTCAACAGCATGAAATTCATGGGTCTGCACAAAAGTTAGGATTATCATTAAGGATAGTGGATGCAAATCCACATTTCAAATATTTTCATAATTTTGAATTACTTGGACCAATTTCTTTTTAGATCTGATTCAGTCCTCATTGTTTTTTTTCTCCTGTTTCTTTTAACAAGTTACTCACACTAGAAGTGTCAGTTCTGCCACATTCCTACTTGCTTGTGCAGGCGGTTTATGTACTGTAGGAATATGTTCATTTAGAGAGTTCGTGTCTTAGTTTGCCAGGGCTGCTACAACAAATACCACAGACTGGTTGGCTTAAACAACAGAAGCTTATTATCTCCCAGTTTTGGAGGCTAGAAGTCCAAAATCAAGGTGTGGGCAGGCCATGGTTTCTCCAGTGTCTATAGCTGATGATGGTGATGGTTTGCCAGCAATCCATAATTCATTGTCTGCCTGGCAATCTCCTCGTCACTCCTAATACTGTAGCCAAATATCCACTCATATGAGGTCTCTAGTCATATTGGATTACGGTTCACCCTGATTTGATTTGGCCTCCTCTTAATAGGATCTTCAAACGTCCTGTTTACAAATGAATTCATATCCACAGGACCAGGACTTAGGACTTGAACATATCTTTGTGGGGGACATGAACCAATAAATAACAGCCAGTTTAATACACCCATGATCCTACCTAAACCAGGGTACACGTAATCTGCAATGTGTCTCCATAGGCCCCTGTCACCTCTCTTCTTTGCAGAGCACCTCCATCACCTCAAGTATCAAATGTGATGTGTGACCTTCTGACAAATGATCTCAGGAGAGTGCCTTTGCAGTTACTATTAGGAAAGTGTAATTTCCTTTTTTTTTTTTTGGTCTGGACTCCTGTAGACTGTCTTGAGCAATCCCTGGGGTACCTACACCTAATTTGGAGAACCCCTGTCTTAGGGAACCCTGACTGAGTTACCCACCAAATAGCTGAAATTAACTTCCTGACCCAAACTTTAGACCCACTGTCGTCCTTGAAGGAAAGCACCTAGCCTTCTGATTGAGGGCTGTTGAACTCCTTTTGAGACTAAAGGGGTGGCAGATTGTGCATCACTCCCCAAGAGCCTGGCTGCAGCAAGCAGAGCGGGACATCGAGGCTGCTGGCCAGCCATGTCAGAGGGTCATTCCACAGAGCCACCCTCCATTGTCATTTAGTTGGGAGACATTCTAAGCCCTGCCCTGAATCCCGTCAGCTCTGACTGCCTGGAAGAATGTGGGATCCAGAGTTGGAGGGCAGAGTACAATTTTGCAAATTGTCACATTTTCATCCCCATTGTGGAAAGTAGGATTCTGGCAAGCCCTGTGGCTGAGGAGGCCTTTGAAATGCAACTGACTCAAATCTGTCCTGGTGAGAGTATAGCCAGGAGCCTCATTAAAACAGGAGCCAGATTCTTCTACAGCCCCACATATGCCTGAGCTGGATTGCTTCGGGACAGGCCATTGCTTTTAGACTTGACTACAGCAAATGTCCCACTGCAGCTCAACAAGGGACATCCTGGCTTCCTTCAAAAAAGTTCTGTCCAAATGTGCTGTATGGCTGTCATCTCTAGCTTAAAATGACTTCCATCTGCTCTTTGGGCTTGGAAGGCTCAGTTGTTGCCAGGTGGAATTTGTTTCTAGCTTTTTATGGGCTTAGGAATATGTGTGGATTAATTCTCTAGAATTTCCCTAATTTTCTCTTTATTTTTAAAAAGCCAAAAGCCAAGTTTCTCATCCTGCCATTTTGAGGTCCTCCTCCATGGGCTGACCCCACCCCACCTTTCTAGCCTTACCTCCCTTTGTTGGCAGCTGATAGGTTGGTTTGCTGAGCCCTGTCTCTGGAGCAAGTCTCCCTCTCCTTGACAGGTTTATGTAAATTTTTCCCATTCCTCTAGGAACAGCTCTAGGCCACCTCTATAAATCTATCACGGACTGCTTCATTCCATGGGAATTAGTTTTTCTATTGAATTCTGCCAGCCCCACTCATTTGGCATGCCTCAGATACTGCTTTTTTGTCTGTGTGGAGGAGTGTGTCTTGAGGCTCTAAGTTCTGGTCAGCCAGGGCTGTGTCTGGCTTTGGATTTCTTTCAGTTTTCCCATAGCACCTGTCAGGATGTTCTTTCATATGGTGGATGCACAAAAGTCATTCACTTAATCAATCCACAAATATTTATTGAGTATCTAGTATGAGCAGAATGGTGATTAAAAACAGCCCTTTTTGGAAAAGAGAGGTTCATCAACGGATCATAAATAAAAACTCAACGATGATAAGTGCAACAAGGAAGAAGGACACAGTGCAGTGCAACCTTAGGCTCGGGGCTGGGATCTAGTCAGGGGGTTGGAAAAGGCATCCCCAAGGAAGTGACGAAGTGACGCTTGAGCTGAGACTTGAGGGACTGGTAGCAGTTAGCTGGGTAGCCTCATGGAGAGTTCCAGGCAGGTGTAGCAGCCAGTTCAAAGGCCTCCGTGGAGAGGTAGGATGTGACAAGTAGGTGGGACTGAAAGGCTGTTGTGATCTGAAGGGAGAGGACGAGGGGAAACTAGGTCTAAGGGGAAGCTAAAGAGAATTAAGGTAAGAGTCAGAACCTGGAGGGTTGTGTAGGCACTTTAAGTCCGACAAGGTTTTGTTCTGATCCCAAGGGCAACAGGAACATGTTGAAGGGATCTGCCATCACTCTGGCTGCAGGGGCAGATTGGAAGGGGCCCAGGCAGTGGTGTGCTGGTAGACCAGTTCTCTCCAGAAAAACACCCAGAATCTTAATGCCAACTGTTATTTGTGGAGTAACTACTCCCACCATGGCTGATATTAAGCCTCTAACAGTTAAACGACCAACTCCTGCCAATTTCCGGAGTACTTAGCAATCAGCTGTCAGGAGCTGGTGTTCACCAGCTCTGGGACACCACTGGTACACCACTCCAGTAACACGGGAGAACAGTTACATCATTTGGAGAAGCTAAGGTTTGTACTGGGCTGATGGTAGAAATGGAAAGAAGTGGACAGATTTGGGAGATACTTTAGGGGTAAAGTAACAGGACTTAGTGATAGAATAGGATGCGGGAAGGGGGCGGAAGGAGAGGGAATATTCACAAATTCTTAGTGAATGCCTGCTGATGAGTATGGCAAAGTCCAGAAAGCTCTCTCCCATCCCGAGTTATTCCTCTGTTGGGAAACCCAGGGCTGGTTGGGGTGCTTAAGGGAGGTTATTTAATCAGCATCCAAGATTAGAAGATGAACAGTTTGTTCTTGGTTCAAAGCCTCTTGAATAAAGCAGCTGGGATGTAGTGGTGTTGATTACACGATTGCAGCAAAGTATAATGATTATACTTAACATAACAGGAACACGAGTTTCCTGATTTTCCCATGTTATTAGGAAACTTTTTTTTCTTAGTTTATCACAAGGGAAATTATGTGAAAGAGAGTACATGTTGGTATCCTCAATCAGATAAATGGTCCTTAATGATCAGATCCATCATTTATTGACACCCTACTGTGTGCCAACATTTGACTAAGTATTTTACATTTTTTATCTTAAGTCTTCAGAATGCTCCTAAGAAGAAATAATATTGTCTTTATTCCAATTCTGTAGATGAGGAAGCTGAAGCACAGGGAGATTAAGTAATTTTCCCAAAGAGGCTAAGGTAGTAAGTGATGGAGGTGGAAGTTGAACCTTTATCTATTTGAATACCTATCCCATACTTTTTCTGCTGTGCCTTGTGGCTTCTGCATGGTGAGGCAACCAAGGTTAGGGGCATATCCAGAACATTCTCAGTATTCCTTAGGTATTCTTTTATTTCCACAACCCATCTAAACTTTTTTGAAGCTCTAGGGGAAAAAACCCTCCTTTGGAGACAAAATACGGAGAACTACAAAATGAAAATCGCCCAACAAGGAAGGGCAGCGTAACAAATAACCCCAGCCCTGCTTCCCCGCGTGTCTTTGATTCTCTTACCGAGCATGGCCCTTAGATTACTCCCTTAAATCTGCAGCCCAAGGTACAGCACAAATCGTTTATCAGGACTATCTCTAGACAGCCGATATTTTCAGTCAGCCCTTTGTTAAATACAAAGGAAGAAGAAAAGGAGATAACTTGAGTGATCACAGCCTGCAGCCCCTTTTAGGAGTAAGGGGGGGAAATCCCTACATCACTCACAGTCACACAGGACATAGGTTCAAATCCTAGCTCTATCACTTGTTAGCTTCATGGCCTTGGGTTATAGTTTCCCACATGGCTCGTGGGATGCTAAGATGTTGACTCCCTCAGCTCTCAGCAAACTGGGCAGGACATGGGGCACCTGCTCTCTAAAAGCATCTGGAAACACCCAGGGTGCCTTGCAAACCTTATCACTTTCTCTGTACACTTTGATGTGAGACACTGGAAAGCACTGCCTTGGGCCATGAAAGATACTGGCGAGGATGAAATGAGGTAATGTATGCACTGGGCATATATAAAAGAAAATTACCCTTTCAGTGAAGTAGTACTAGCTTTTACTTGTTTTTTCACTGGACAAGTGTGGTAGTTTGAGTCTTTTGTGGACCCCCAGAAAATTATGTTCTTTCCTTGGTGCATTCCTGTGGTGAGGGGCCCTTTGATTGGATTGGATACAGTTGAGGGCCATTTGATTGGGTTGCTTCAGTGGCGTGTAGCCCAGGGTGGGTCTTTGTCCTCTTGCTGCAGTCCTTTATAAACGGGAGAAAGGAGGCCCCAGAGACAGAAAGAAAAGGCTGCAGGAAGAGAGAGAAACGCTCCTAGAAGCTGAGAGAGAAGGCCCCGGGAGCCAGAAGCTGAACTCAGCAGAACACTGAGAAGAGCCACTGAAGCCGGAAACTGAAAGCAGGAGGCCCTGAAGAGAGGGCAGAGACGCACGGACGCCACCAGGTGCCTGGGCACCCACAGCTGCAGCTCGGGGAGAAGCCATCTCCCGATGATGCCTTGATTTGAACACTTTCACAGCCTCGGAACTCTAAGCTTATAAGTGAATCCCGTTGTAAAAGCTACCCTGTTTCTGCTATATTGCCATGGCAGCCTTTAGCAAACTAAACCAACAAGACTGAACTCTCTTCAGCTTAATCTTTGTGTTTCAAAGTCAAGATTTTGATCCAATCAGTCAGTTTACTAAGAACACCGAGACCTTGTCCTTAATGTGCTTACGGTCTAATCAAGGAGATAAAATTAATACTTAGGAATATATTAACTAAATCTAAATATTGAGCGCGCCCTGCGGTCCCGCGGCTCTGTCTCTTGCTTCAACAGTGTTTGAACGGAACAGACCCGGGGCCTAGTCCCCACCTCTCTTCAGCGTCGACCACCTTCCAGCTGATTCTCAAGTTGCAACCTTCGGGACCAATTTCTGGGCCATCCCTTAGCTTCCGGGACCAGCTAACACCGTTTTTTGTGGTTAGCTCCTCACTGTCGACCAGCCATGACCTCCCAGATCCGTCAGAACTATTCCGCTGAAGTGGAGGCCTCTGTTAACCGCCTGGTCAACCTGCAGCTGCAGGCCTCCTACACCTACCTCTCTCTGGGCTACTATTTCGACCGCAACGATGTGGCCCTGAAGGGCGTGGACCACTTCTTCCGCGAGTTGTCAAAGGAGAAGTGCGAGGGTGCCGAGCGTCTCTTGAAGATGCAAAACCAGCGTGGCGGCCGCGCCCTCTTCCAGGACGTGCAGAAGCCATCCAAAGACGAGTGGGGTAAAACCCTGGACGCCATGGAAGCTGCCCTGGTCCTGGAGAAGAGCCTGAACCAGGCCCTTTTGGATCTGCATGCCCTGGGATCTGCCAACACAGACCCCCATCTCTGTGACTTCCTGGAGAACCATTTCCTAGACAAGGAGGTGAAACTGATCAAGAAGATAGGCCACCACCTGACCAACCTTCGCAGGCTGGCTGGCCCGCAGGCCGGGCTGGGCGAGTATCTCTTCGAAAGGCTCACCCTCAAGAACGACTAGGAGCCTCCAGAGCCCAGAGGCCATGGCGGGGGAACCCCGTCTATTCCCCAGGCATCCAGGCTTCTGCCTGAGCCCCTCCAACCAGGAGACATTTTTCTTTCTAACTGCCATCTTGTAGCCTTCTAACGAGCCCTGAACCAAGTGTAAACAATAAAGCTTTTTGCAGCAAAAAAAAAAAAAAAAAATCTAAATATTAACCAAATTGCATGGAAATAATTATGGACTGAACTGTGTACCAGGTGTGCTAGGTGCTTTGTTCATTGCTGGGATTGAATCATGTCCCCCACAAAGGGCAGGCTCAGGTCCCAGCCCCTCACCCTATGGCCTGAACCCCTTTGTAAATAGGACGTTTGAAGATTTTCCAAGCTAAGGTGTGCCCAAATGGAATGAGGCTGGGCCTTAGTCAAATATGGCTGACATACTCATAAACAAGGGAAATTGGACACAGGGAAGCCATGGGAAGCAGCCAGAAGCTGCAAGTCAGTGGAACCCAGAAGAGAAAGAAGATGTTGCCAAAAGCCAGGGTAGCTCAGAGATTACTGGCCAGTACACAGATACCAACCCTGGGAAGAAGCAAGCCATCAAGCCTCAGAAACTGTGAGCCAATCCATTGTTTGGTATTTGTTTTAGCAGCTGGGAAACTAAAGCATCCACATCATCTCTCTCTCTCTTTTTTTTTTTTTTTTTATTAAAAACAAAATGGAAGTTTATTTCTCTCTCATGTAAACATATGCCAACCAGGGCACCTCCTGTCCGGTTGCACTATCATCCTTAACAAGAGGCTCATGTCCATGGCTGCTTCAGCTCCAGCCATCAAGTCCACCTCCCTGCCAGCTGGAAGAAGGAAAAGGTGAAGGGCCTGCTTCCTCCCTTTAGAGACACATGCCAGAAAGTACTCTTACCCACATTATCTCTTGAGTGGTCAGCGGGCAGGGAAGACTTCTTGGAGGAGCTTAAGCAGGGTCTTGAAAGGAGGTAGGCCTTAGAGAAACTGAGGGGAGAAGAGAAGATGGTTCAGATGAGTATACCAATATCTATGTAGGGAAGAAAAAGGAAATGTTAATAGCTAGAATTTATTCAAGGCTCACTGTGTATCAGATACATTATCTCATTTTAAGGGAAAACACCGGAAGAGGTAGAGTCATCGCTGTCTTATGAATAAGGACCTAGAGCTTAAGTAATGGGGCCAAAGTCACACATTGACCAGGTGGAGGAAGAAGTTACACCCTGGCTCCTTGGGCCCAGAGCCCATGCTCCTGTTCCCGGCACTCCCCTGTGAGTGAGATGGGAGGTCGCTGTGCCCACTGTGGTGTCAGCTCTGTAGGAAGGAAGATTGAAGAAGTCAGAACTGTCTTGGCATAGACTGGGCAGTGCTGAGTGAAAGGGTGTGTCCAGTTGAGTCAGTGGAAAAGCTGCGGCCAGACCCTGGACCTTTTGCCTCTCGGGCCTGGGCCCTGTCCTCGCTGTCTCGCTTCGGCCCACCTTTCTGAAACATTCATCATTCCTGAGAAGGAATGAGGAGGTTATTACTTTTCCCCTTATCCATGCCGGCCTGCTGGATGATGGCCATGATAACAAGAGACTGGGATTGCTGGGCTAAGGCCCTGAATGTAGCTCTTGGCTTCCTGTGACTTTCCTCTGAGTCATTAAAAGAAACCTAACTTCAGGAAGCTGAGCTTGCTTCTGTCATTCCCCATAGACTCGTCTTCCAGCTCACTTCTGCCAAAGCACCCTTGGGTGGCCAGCAGAAGTCTGAGGACATGCCTCTCCCTTTTTATTGTACTTTATTTTTTTGCTCATTGTCTTTGCTCATTGTCTGCTTGTCTTCTTTAGGAGGCACCGGGAACCGAACCCGGGACTTCCCATGTGGGAAGTGGGCACTCAACTGCTTGAGCCACATCCGCTCCCCTTATTGTACTTTTTTTTTTTTTTTCAGTACTGGGGCTGGGGATTGAACCTGGGACCTTGTATGTGTGAAGCCAGCACTCAACCACTGAGCCACATCAGCTCCCCCACTTATTGTACTTTAATGCTCACATTTATACACAAGTTTTATGTCTTTATAAAAGACAAAGAATCTAAGGACCTTCATAATCAATTAAATTTAATCTAGATAATACGGTTGGCTTCTTCCTCCACCTCCATTTCCTCGAAACAGAAACCAATTTAAAATTTTGCCCCACAGGAATAGTCTGTGAGTAAAAGTAGGATATTGAGATGGTTCACGCCCAGTCTGGGTTTTCACAGAACTCACCAGAGGCTCCAAAGGGATGCAGGTCAAATCAGCCAAAAGAAAGTCATCTGCTGCTAGAGTTTCATTACTGGTAAAGAACAAATTCCCCAGGGTTTTAAAACCAGTGTTCATGGCTGCTCTGTACTGCCTAAATTAATTTTGCTCTCTAGAGCAGGTATGCTTTTTTTTTTTTTTTAAAAAAAAACAAAACTTTATTTTGACTTAAAAAAATAAAATAATAGACAAAAAGCAGCTTAGCAAATTATGGAAGCATTGCTTTAAACAAAAAAAATCTGTCCAGGCACATTTATCACATATAATCCTAAAAAACTCAATTGTTTCTCCAGTGTTCAGAAGGATGCGTGAATGAGCACAAATGGGTTAAACGACATAGCCAAAGTCTCCTTGTTAATGAGGAAAATAAAGGAAAAAGCTTGATCATATTCACATCTCATGAAACAAAATCCCATATTCTTTTTTTTTTACCCTTAGCATTGATATAGTATCTTTGCCTTTGCTACAAAAATATTAACAATATTACAGTCTGTAAGTTACATTAGTTGTATTTTTCAACCAGGTATGTTTTTAACAGCAGAAAGTCATTCTGTTTGCGTTCCTATGTCAAACGAACATGGGAGGAGCAGGAATAGTTTAGAATACTTCCTAGAGGCAGATGAGGGTCACAGGCTAAAGTTTAAGTGTGCCGATATCTGAGTGCAAAGCATCCCCAGGCCTAGCCTGTTAGCATTTCCCTGGCAACTGCAGGACTAAGATGAGCCGTCCACAAGTAAATTACAAGTCAACTTTGGTCTCTGTGTCTAGTGATTCCAGTATTTGTTTGTGTTCATTTTGCTAAGTTCACTCTTCAGTTTGAATCTGGATATGTGAAGCCAAAAAAAACCTCTTCGATATCAAAATCTATTCCTGGATTCTGGATTGGACCAGATGGCAGCTCTGTCTTAGGTCCTGAACAAAAGACTCTGATTATCCAACGTATGGCCAGGAAGATTAGCTAATTTTTTTCCCCCCAAACAGTCCCCTTTCCTCCTCCTCCTCTTTCCTTATCACCTCGAATCTATTTTCTACTGCTGCAACTTTGCTAGTTCTAGCCTTCTCTTATACTGTATTTGTCCTGTGTGCCTTGTTTATTTCACGGATTGTAATGTTTTCAAGGGTCTTCTATGTGGCAGCACGTCTCAGAACTTCATTCTGCCTTATAGCCTAAGAATATTCTGTTGTGTTTATGGATACATTTTGCATATCTGTTGATGTGTATTTGTTGATGGACACTTGCATTGTTTCTACCTTTTGGCTGTTGTGAACAATGCTGCTGTAAACACTGATGTACAAATATCTGTCCGAGACACTGTTTTCACTTTCCTTGAATATATACTTGGAAGTGGAATTGCTGGGTCACATGGTAATTCTATTTATTTTTTTGAGGAACCACCATGCTACTTTCCACAGTGGCTGCACCATTTTGTGTTCCCACCAACCATGCTCTAGACTTCCAATTGCTCCACATCCTCTCCAACACTTTTTATTTTCCATTTTTAATATAATAGCCATTCTCGGTGTGAAATGGTATCTCATTGTGGTTTTGATTTGCATCTCCCTAGTAGCTAGTGATGTTTAGTGTCTTTTCATATGCTTATTGGCCATTGTATATCATCTTTGGAAAAATGTCTTTTCAAGTCCTTGGCCCATTTTTCAATTGGGCTGTTTATCTTTTTGTTGGGTTGTAGGAGTTCTTTATATATTCTGGATGTTGAACTCTTATGAGAGATAGAATTTCCAAATATTCTCTCCCATTATGTGGGTCTTTTCGCTTTCTTGATAAAGTCTTTTGATGAACAAAAGTTTTTAATTTTGCTGAAGTACAGCTTACCTGTTGTTTCTTTTGTTGCTCATGCTTTGAGTGTCATATCAAAAATCCACTGCCAAATCCTACGTCATGAAGATTTGTCCCTATGTTACCTCCTACTAGTTTTATAGTTTTAGTTCTTATATTCAGGTCCTTGCTCCACTTTGAGTTGGTTTTTGTGTATGGTGTGAGGTAGGGGTATAACTTCATGCTTTTCCCATTGCATGTACTTAGCCCCTTGTCAAAAATCAATTGGCCATAGATATGTGGGTCTATTTGTCTCTCTCTATGCCAGCATCACACTGTTTTAATGGATGATTGGATCTTAAAATTGAAAGAGGGAGGCAGGCGAGTCAGTGTCAGAGTGGTACTGTGTGAGAAAGACAAGACTGGTCCTTGCTGTTTGAGGACAGATGAGCATCATGAGCCAGGGACTGTGTGTGGCCTCTAGAAAGCAGAAAGGGTAAGGAAACCGGTTCTGCCCTAGAGCCTCCAGAAAGGAGCACAGCTCTGCTGACACCTTGATTTTAGCCCAGCAAGGCCCATTTTAGACTTCTGACCTCCAGAACAGTGAGAGAATAAATCTTGTGTTGCGGCTAAGCCACAACCTTTGTAGTAACTGGTTACAGCAGCCATAGAAAACTACTTTGTTGTTGTTTTGTTTATTAAGGTTAAAGCAGGTGCAGCTTTTTCAGCATCTTGGTTTAAAGTTCTAGAGCCATTCTCAGGTAACAAACCACGAATTACTGTCTCTCTTATGAAACTGTTGCTTAAAATATTGTCTGTAGAAACACTGGGCACTCTCAAAAACGTTACCTCGCTTTGCAGCACGGTCCGTTAGTCCTCTTTCATTTGTAGGATGTGGCATTGCCCAAGTCAGTCTCTGTGGAGATCTCCCCTGACTGGACACAAGCATCAATAAAAGCATTAGTGTGAACTGCTGTCGATGAAGTCACCATAGAACTGGGCAAATATGTTTGAATCTGAGCCTTATTGGGAAGAGACACTTGAAACCAAGTTCAATTCAATTTGTGAACAGACAATACAGGAGATCCGTGGGCAGATCTCCTGTGGTGTAGAGGGTATAAAGTTTTGTGAGACAACACAAATCTATACGTTGACTGGACAAATACTATTCTTTTGACATGTTGCCTAATTCCTGAAAAGTATCAGATGGGCTTCTACCCCAGTTCTCTTGTAGAACTGTCCTAATTGGTTCGATCGTAACTGGATTTACAGTATGTGAAAGACATCAGCTCTCTTTACTTAAGGGTGAACCTTGGAATCTAGGCCAAAGATCAGGGCTCTTAGAGACTTAAGGAGGTAAATAATAGTTAATGGCAATACTTAACTACTGCATGCTGGACGGAGGTTGAGGATTCTGTTGTGGCCACAAGAGTAGGCATGTGGCTCTATGGGTGAACCTTGAAACATTATCCTAAATGAAAGAAGTCAGTCACAGGGGACCACGCATTATATCATTATTTTATTTATTTATTTATTTATTTATTTATTTATTTTTTACCAGGAGATCCCGGGGATTGAACCCAAGTCCCTCCATATGGGAGACGGACGCCCAGCCATTTGAGCCACATCTGTCCCCATATCATTATTTTTATATAAAATATCTACAGGCAATCCAGAGAAACAGAAAATTGATGGTTGCCTAGGGCAGGAGGGATTGGCGAGAAATGGAGGGTGGCTGCCAATGAGTACATGGTTTCCTTTTGATTTCTTTTTGGGGTGATGAAAATGTTCCAATATTGATTTTGGTGATAGTTGCACAACTCTGTAAATATACTAAAAAGTATTGAATTGTACGTTTTAAATGGATGAGTTGTATGGTAAATGAATTATACGTCAATAAAGCTGGGTTTTTTTTTGTTTTTTTTTTAAAGTAAGTAACTGCTTAACCAAAGGAATTTTGGGCTTTGACAAAAGCAGCTTCCGAGAACATCATAGAGTGTTGTAAGAGTCTGTTTTCTGGCTGTGGAGCTGAAAGAGTCTTCAACAGAAGCTACACATTTGCTTCTGAAGTTTGTAGCTCTTAAATATTAGTTCTAGGAATTGGTTTATTGACCAGTGATTCAGTGGTCCTGACAGCTTTGGGCTGTGCTTGGAGGTTTTGATTTTCCCTTTTCTTACCTGGTGGCTCTTTGTTTCTGCAGGGAAAAGGGCCAGTTGGGTCAGCGTGTGGTGCCCTGTCGCCATTAGGTCAGCCATATGTGTCCACGCTGGGACGTCTTACCACAACCGTCTGTTTCTTTTTTTACGACCCATTTAGTACCACCCAAATTGCTACTCTGAATGGATCAACATTCTTTTCTGGATCTGTTTTTACAGAATGAGAAAATGGGGCCTCTAGGGCATCCTTCAGTTGGGCAACAGTAGACTTTCGGTACAGTTTTTTTTTTTTTTTTTAAAAAGATTAATTAATTTATTTCTCCCCACCCCCTCATTGTTTGCATTTGCTGTGTCTGTTGTTGTGTTCTTGTCTTCTTTTTTTTAGGAGGTACTGGGAACCAAACCCGGGATCTCCAATGGAGGGAGGCGCCCAATCCGCTCCAGGCTTTGTTGTGTCTCTCATTATGTTTTCCTTGCATCTCTTGTTGCGTCATCTTGTTGTGTCAGCTCACCGTCTTGCTCATCTTCTTTAGGAGGCACTGGAAACCGAACCCCACATCTGCTTCCCTTGGTACAGTTTTGACATCATTTCTTGTTAGCTGGATTTGCCGTGCTCTCCTGTAGGCCACGGCTTTTCCCTAGGTGCATACTGAGTATGGGGCAGGTGGGCAGGATCTTGCACACGCGTCGCACAGGCCATGGGAATGCACAGTCCAGCTCCACTTGCTCACCGACGGCTGACAGCACCCACGACAGTGTCACCAGAACTGTGGCCAGGGGCAGCGGCTGCCCCTCGGCCATCCAAGAAGCCCCCACGGGCCCAAGGGGGTGTCAGAAGAGAAGGCAGCGGCATCACGGTGATGCCCCTCAGGGCAGCTGGAGCCCCGGAGGCCAGAGCCACTGCCCAAGACACCACAGTCCCTGCCGCTGATTCTGCAGCCCCAGAGTTCTCCTCTCTCCTTTTAGTCTGTCCCGCATAGTACCTCTGTTCTGCCTTGAGCACCAAGGAAATGGCACAAGTCAATCCTTAGGAACCAATCATTCAGTCAGTCATATGCAAATATTTATTGACTGCTTTCTCTTCAGTCCAGGAAACATGAGCTGAGGACACCCGTGCTAGGTACTGGTGTAGTCGGGAAAGTGCATGAAGAGGGACAGGCCTATAATTTAACAAAGAAAAGGGAAAATCCCCATCTTACTCTACAGAAAATAATTCTTTCATAAATCTGTGCAATGAAAGACTTAGTGTTACAGGAAAATAGAGGAGGGCAAGGTCCCCCTGAGCGGGGACGACTATGGAGCACCTTTGCAACTCTGAGTGAAATCACAGGCTGGAGAGCACAGGACCAGGCAGGTAGTATAATCTAGCGGCAGTGGCGGGTGCCTGCGGTGGGCTCACGGGAGAGCGGCGGGGAAGACAGGAGCCAACCCTGGGAGTGCCTCTGTGGCATGGGTGTGCCCTTCCTGCGGCCATTGACCGCCTGCCAAGGGCTGGACCCCGTCGGGGATCGATCGTCTGCCTGAGCTCTGAGCCCTGAAACATGGGTGTCATCATTCCCGTTTTGCAGAGGAAGAAACCGTGCTTGACCAAATAGTCCGCCCAAGGTCACACAGACTGATAGGAAGCGGCAGAGGTGGGATTTGAAGCAGCCCACGTTCCTTTTCTATACTGTGCTTGCGTTCTCTCTGGAGAGACCAAACCCTTACGTCAGATGACGAGAACATTCAATGTAGCAGTTTTTTATTAGGTGGAGCCACGCGAAAGTGCCATTGTTGTAGGTTGCGGATGGTCACGTATTAGCAATGTCATATGGTTCAACTCACTATCGTGGCAGTTGCAGTTTGGAGGAGAGAGAAATCCCTCTAGGCAGGAATGGTCAGAAGAGGCTTCGTGAAGGAAGTGGGAGGGGAGCCAGGCCTGGAAGGATTTGTAGGCTCTGGATGGACAGAAATGAGGAGGGAGAAGGAAGGGGCGCAGAGCTGGGGGTGGTGAGGAGACCAGCCTGGCCAGGTGGCGGGGCCTTGGGGACATGTCTCCGTGGTAGATAGATATGATAGATATTCGGGCCTTGAGAGCCAGGCAGAGGTGGCTGCATTTGAGGCCCTGGGCCCGAGGGAGCCCCTGGAGGCTCCCGTGCAAAGGACAGTTTCGGATTTGGCCCGCGGCTCTGTCCATGTGTTAGCTCATTCATTCTTCTTGTCCTCACCGTGCAGGAGACAGGGGAGCAGATTGCCATCAAGCAGTGCCGGCAGGAGCTCAGCCCCCGGAACCGAGAGCGCTGGTGCCTGGAAATCCAGATCATGAGACGGTGAGGCCCCAGGGGCACAGAGCCCCTGAGGGAGACATCCCAGGGAGGGGGCATCACAGGAGCTGGGGAGCTGCGGGACCTGGAAATGTGGAGGGAGCCTGCTGAGCTTCAGAGCTGGCGGAACAGCTCCAGACCTGTTGTGTCCAGAAAGGAAGGCCAGAGCTCTTGTTCCTCGACTGTCTAAAGGCTTTGAAAGAAGGAGCTATCTTAGCAACACTGTCAAGAGCTTTTGGTCCATTTGGTTACGTGAAACAATTAAACATAGTCATCATGGTGGATTTTTCTTGGTTGGCACAAATCCTTCTTTTCCCCTATATCTCCATTTCCAAGGTTGTATGTGCCTGTTCGCTGCTGTCAACCTTCGGCTTATATTTTTTCCTCCGTTGTGGACCCAGGGTCTGTCCGTCCACTAGACGGATGCTGTCCTCCCAGCTAGTGGGGCATTTAGGTACGCACCACACGAGTTGGCTTGTGAGACCTCAAACAGGAGCTCCCTCTGCTAACCTCTGAAAAGGAGGGGGGCATCCCCTTTTGTTTGTGTGCCCCCGCACAGCCAGCCTCATTCCCCTCGAGTGGCACAAGGTCGGCAGGCCTCCTGCTTTCTGTGCTTCGAGAAGCAGCTTTGAAGTCGGGGGCTGGCGGTGAAGCTCAGTCCTGCCCTCATTTGCTTCTCCTCCCTAGGCTGAACCACCCCAACGTGGTGGCTGCCCGGGATGTCCCTGAGGGGATGCAGAACCTGGCACCCAACGACCTGCCTCTGCTGGCCATGGAGTACTGCCAAGGAGGAGATCTCCGAAAGGTGAGGCTTCCAGGTGGCGAGGCCACGCTGCCTGTCTTGGGGCACTGGGATGGGGAAGAAATACCATGACCTATCACTGCTCGCATTGCTCCAGGAACCACTGTGACTTCAGCGGGGATTCTTTTCCTTCCCAAATGCCCCTCTTCCTCCCCGGTCTGAGTGATGTGTGTTTGTGTGTGTGTGTGAATCAAGAGACTGAATCAGAAACCCGTACGAGAAAGTCGGGAAAGGGCTTGCTGTACATTCTGCACAGGGATTACTAAAATGACAAGGAAAAAAACCTTCGCTGGTCTTGACTACGGGGAAAGACTGGACAAGTTCCAACACAAACTTTTTCCTCCTCGGCATGTTCGGGCCACTTGAGTCTTCCAGCGTCTGCGTCACGCTGTCCTTTTTAGAAGGGGTTTTTCTTCCACCACAGTGGCAGCACACAGCACGAGGTCTCAGAGTAGTGTGGCAGGAAGGGCACTTAGTAATCAGGGAACCAAGGTGGGGTTCCAGATATACCGCTGACTCACCTTCAGGGCTCAAGCTCCTCTCTCACCACCGTAACTCCTGTTCACTAGAACGTTCACTTCGGGTGGGTGATGGCAGCAGGCCTCTGTAATCCCAGGACTGGCTCTGCGGATCCACCTCCCAGATAGGCTGTCAAACGTCACACATGCCACCTCATTTGATTTTCAACAGCCCTGTCTGGTTGGTAAGACAGGTGAGATTCTCACCTTCAGGAGAGAGCTCACAGCCCAGAGAGGTGCGGTAAATCACGGACCTCACACAGCCGGCAGTGCCAGAGTGTGCTTCACAACCCATTTGAGCTGGCCATGAAACTGCATAATGCCATGCCGCATTAGGAAAAAAATAAAAGCTCTAAAAAAAATGAAGAGGTTTTTTTTTTTTTGTACTGAAAAGAGGTTGCTCTGTTAGATCAGAGCTGACTCAATTATTCATCCCGGAAGAAGGGCCATGATATTGGGGGACTGGGGGTGGGAGGGTGCCCAGGCATTTGATTTGTTCTGTCTTCACATGGCAGTTTCCTGGATGTAGCATCATGTGCTATTTTCATTTCTCTCCTGGGCCCTTCTGCCTCCCTTTATAAAAGGAAACTTTCCATGAGGGTTGACCCACTGGGGTGACTTTCTCCTGCCGTGGGAGGTGGGCACGCCCTGGACGTGGTGCCATATCACAGCAGGATATGAGCACAGTCCTTGGCATGACCACCAGCCGAGACTGATAACGAAGAGGAACGGGGACCTTGGCGATGCTTTGCTTTTCCTCTTTATTTTCTCAACCTTTGACGATCATTCCGAACATTAATTGCATTTATGTAAATGAGATAAAGCCACGATGTAGGAGAACAGAGAGTTCTCAGAGCGGCCAGATTACCGAGGCTCTGAAGCTGGGGAGAGGACGTTAGACTTGGTCTTTTAGGCAGTAAAGAGCCACGTAGTTAGGGAGCAAGAAGATGAAAATTTTAAATGATTGACCAGGTTCGGGTTGCTGGATAACTTGGGGGAAGGCAGAAAGCAATTGTATCCTAAGGGGGCCCCTGTCCACGCTGTCACCCAGAGGAGAGCTGGGTGGGATGCCACCTTGTTCTCTGTGTTGTCCAAATGAGGTAACCTCTCTTTATCCTCTTAAAAAGCTCAAAATCCATACCCATGGTCATACAGGTGGACAAGCTCGACCAGCACGCCAACAAATGTAAAAGCCAGAAATGATTTAAAGAGTCACATTCCTATGCTTTGTAGGTAAACAGACTCTTGAAGGTTCATGAGAATAAGTGTTCAAGATTGCAAGCCTCAATTGAGAAATTATCTTCCCCATTGTCTTAATTTGAGGCCCACTTCCAGCAGCACGTTGAGCCCTTTGATAAGTTGAGAGGGCCAGTAAGGCATAGCGGGTAAGTGGGTGGGTTGGAGCATCACAAGGACTTGGCTTCAAGTTCCAGCTCTGCCCTCCAATAGCCGTGGGGCAGGCAAGCAGCCCGACTCCTCTAGACTCAATTTCCTCACCTAGGAAATGCAGTTCCAACCGTACTTGCCTCGGGGTGGTGGGGATTCAATCCTAGGTGCTCTGATTGTCACCCCCGCATGGCACAGCAGTTCCCAGGAAGTGGTCAGAGGGCGGCTTTCAGGGAATGCCTTCCAGCCTGTCCTGTCTGCGGGGCTCTCGGGAGCAGTGGCCCAATTGTGGCTGAGCTTTAGAACTGCAGCAACAGGTAGGACTTGGAAAATTCCAAGCTTCAAATGACTCAGACACCTCCAGCTGGGACAGTGCCATGAACCTGAAAGAGCCTCGGGGGTTCTCAGTCCCACTTCCTCCTCCACCTCAGGCCAATTCTGCCAGGCTGCATAACAGCCCACGTTCCCCAAAGCCTGGGGTTTAGCCTTCAGAGGATTTCAGCTGGTAAAAAACACTTGTGGACTCATCAGTGGTTTGTGGCCGCTCACTGATACTGCTTTTTGCCTCCTTGACAGTACCTGAACCAGTTTGAGAACTGCTGTGGCCTGCGGGAAGGAGCCATCCTCACCTTGCTCAGTGACATTGGTAAATCCCAGCCCTAGAACTCAAGCCTTCAGGGAATTGGTGGTGCCCCCATGAGTCCCTGCAGAGCACAGAGGGGAGAAGCTTCAGTTCCTGGTTCTCTACAGAGGGTGGGGAGCAGGGAGGTCAGCAAGGGGCTAGTCAGACAGGCGCTGAACTCAAATAGATTTCCCTTCCTTCCTGACCAAGTCATGAAGTGAGTTATGATGTATATGGAAGAACAGATTTCCTTTCCCATTGAAAAGATCCACTCCCTGCTTTCCTGGAATGGCCAGTGAGGGAATGGGTTGTCATCTGAATGAATTCTGTCCCTTGGCAACAAATTTTTCCACTCCCACATTGGCAGTTCTTTTGCCAACTGCAGGCCTAGGAAAAACTCGCTTGTGTAATCCTTTGGTACTGCTTTGCGTCCCGGATGGGGTGTCCGCGGTACTCTCTGAGAAGGCCAGGTTGGCTTTGGGGAGAAGAAGAGTAATCTCAGCCTTCAGAGCAAAAGTAGAATCTCTTAGACCCTGGGGCCTCTACTCCACAAGGCACCATGGAGGTGAAGTTCTAAAAGCCGATAGCATGGGACCCCAGGCTAGGCAAACAGACATCCTAACTAGGTGAGAGAGGCCCTTGACCAGTGCTTTTTGTTGGTGCAGGTTGATAGTTAGGGATGGCTCTAACGTTTAGAGTTAACCAGTTTATCTCTGAGTGTTTGCCCCAGATTTGAGAAACGATGGCATTTTCATCCCTCCCTCACCTCAATCTCTTTGAAGTTATATTCTTTCTTTCTTCTTGTTTCCTCAAACTTAACTTTTGGGAAAACGTCAAATGTATAGAAAAGTCGAAAGAGTAATACAGTGCAGCCCAAATTCCCTAGATTCACCATTTGTTCCTTAATCCTTGACCTAGAAGCATAAGTGGTCACCGCACTTCTAAAACACTCTGCCTTGCTTAAATGGATCTGCCCCGTCCTTACTCTGTGCTTCTTTGAAAAGAGGGCCAGCAAGAAGGACATATTTTAGATTAGGATCCAAACAATTAGACATATACAATTCCCATTTTACTCTATATCCTATGTCTTTGTCCCTTTGGATGGAGCTCACAATGCAGGCAAGTTGCCATTACACCTGGTGTAATGGCAACTTACAGTCTGATTTGGGTGGGCTTCTCCACTACTGGCCAGACCAGTTCATCTGTGCATTGGCTCCTAGGTAGGTATGGTGAAGCATCCCTCTCTGTCTAGCTAGAGGGTCTAAAACCTAGAGGACCTAATTCTTAAGTCAAGATACCACCTCTTTTCTTGATACCTTGCCATATGGCTCACCCATCCACGTTTTGCTTAGGCATTCACTTGATTGTGTCTTTTACCCCAGTGGCCAAATTACTAATTTGCTCTTTGTTGAGGTGGGTTGAAGGCAGGATTGTAGATGGGGGTGCATTCTTTTGATCTTCATTGACAACTTTTATTTTGCTTCTCTTTCGTGAGACCTACAGGCCATTTTTCTTTGATGTTATTCTTTGAAGTATTTTTCTTTTCCTCATTAGATTATTTATGATTCAGCAAGTAGTTTGAGAAAGTGTTTAAATTATTGCTTCAACTATATTTAACTGTCTACTTCCTCATATAACTTTCTACTTCCTCAAGTAATTCTCCACTGATAACAACAGTTATTCTTTTGGTCTAGGCACATTTTGAATCCAATTACCATTGACTTGTGTGGTCGCTGTGTCCAGGTTGTAAGAATGTGTGTTTAACTTAGAATAATAAAAACAGATATGCTTTCAAGGGCTTATGTCATTCAGCCTTTCCTTAAATACTGGAAGAATATTAAAATTCTTTAGGTCCCCGACTCCTTATCTTACGTCCCTGTGACTCCAAATTGGAAATAATTAAGTTTTGAAGTACTAGTATGAACTTCATTCACTAGACGCTTCAATCACTAGAATGAAGCTTCTTGAAGGCAAAAGCTTTATTTCGTCATCGCATATTTCCAGCATCTGGAATAGGAGTATCTCATATGTTTCACTGTGCAATAAAGATTTGTCAAATTAATGACTTTGGTCCCTAAGGAAATTAAAACAGTTTAAGGACCTACTTTCAAAAACCAGATGTTCACATATAATTAACACTCCCAGGTTCAAATGCCAGCTCTTGCACTTACTGGCAGCATGACATTGGACTTGTTATTTAGATTTTCAGAATATCAATTTTCTTATCTATAAAATAGGAACATTACTCACATTATGAAAATTGTTACGAGGATAAAATGAGATGACATCTACAAAGCTCCTAGCACAGTGTTCTGCTCCTACCATAATATTCAGTCAGCAAATGCAGGTTTCTTTCTTATTTACTTCCCTGCTCTGGATTTGGACTTAACACATCCTTTTTGAATAACTTCAGTCACCCCAGTTTGTCTTAACACCTGAGGTTGGCAATAAGCGAACTAGACCAGGTAATTGTCTTAGGAGGTTCCCCTTCCTGGAAAAAGTTAGCCTTCCTCAGGCCCATTCCCATCTGTCGCCTTCTGGATGCATCACATCCCATGACTTTGTGGTTGCAGGGAGGTTGCTTTATAAGCATGCATTTTACTTTCCTTCCCATTTCTGCCTGTGTACAAGATTCATCAAATTTATTTCTTTTGCAAGGATCTTGTCACTGAGCCAGAATTCAAAAGCTGTTTTCGGAGCTCATCTAACATAACTCTTTTGTATTTTGAAGCATTTCCTGAGCATATTTTGTTCCCGCCTGTTCAAGTGCTGGCCCTACTTTTCTTTGTCGGGGTTGCCACTGCTATTCTCTGCCAGGCTGACTCCAGCCAAGCGACAGACCCACACCCTTTTACCCTGGGTCCAGACTCCTTGCCTTCTCTCCGAGATCGGTTTACCCCTAATCTCTTCCGTGCCACAGATCTGCCAGAGACGCCCATTCACAGCAGTAACGACATAATAGATGTCGGATTTTCCCAGTGAACTTTACAGTTCCCAGGAAGACATTGTAGAGTACATATGAGAAAATGAGCAGAAGCCTGGCAAACATGTTGGTGAAGGCTCCCCCCGCTTCCCTGGGCCCAGGACAAGCCTGTTAGACCAATGCACTTGTGCCAGTAAGAGATAGGGGACAGATGCAAAGACAGCCGGAAATGACCTGGACTTCCACATGTGTAACCCTAAAGGTGCTCGAGGAAGTTGTATGTTAGTAGTTTCTATTTAAACAGTCTTGCTCATTATCCTTTGCAAGACAGTGGCATGTGTTTCCTCCTCCCAGTGGAGGGGCAAGCTCCCAAGCACTCAAGACCTGAAGGTGAGGCTGCTGCACGCTGGAGGCCCACATCTCCTGTGGGGAGGGGCCCTGCCTGTGCCAAGGCCAGCTGGGTGGGGCAGAGCCCGTTGGTACATGTATTAGTTAGCCAAAGGGGTGCTAATGTAAAATACCAAAAATGGGTTGGTTTTTATAAAGGGTATTTATTTGGGGCAGAAGTCCACAGATACTAGGCCATAAAGCATTAAGTTTCTTCTCTCACCATAGTCCATTGTCACGTGTTAGAGCAAGACAGCTGCAGGCGTTTGCCAGGGTTCAGACTTCTGGGGTTCCTCTCTTCCTGGGGCTGCGTTTTTCTCCAGGCTTAGCTCCTGTTTCCTCCACAAGGTCAGCTGTAGACGATCAGGCGAACGGCTTGCTTCTCTTCTCTTGGGGCCTTCTTTCCAACATTAAAACTGCTTCTCAAAAGACTGCTTCAACTGTCCTTTGCCTTGGGAAGCGGCTGTGGCTCAATCAGTAGGGCTCCTGTTTACCATATGGGAGGCCCCGGGTTCGGTTCCCGGGGCCTCCTGGTGAAGGCAAGCCCGCCCGCACGGCGTGGTTAGCTGACCCAGCGAGCACAAGCAGCAAGGGGGGGTGATAAATGAATAAATAAATAAAATCTTTAAAAAAAAAAAACAAAAAAAAAAAACTGTCCTTTGCCTTGCTTTTTATATTCAATTCCCCACCCACCAAGGGGTGGGGCTCAACGCCCTAATCCTAACCTAATCATGCCCAGATTAACAGATCAGTTTACAAGCATGATTCAATTATATTTTTGGAATTCATAATTACATTAAATTCCCCAACGGTTACATTCCACCCTCTGAATTCCAAAAATATATTACAATTCTCACAAAAAAACTTAAATCAGTAACAATTCAAGTACAAAATCATATCAAAATCATTTTAAAGAAATACAGTTCATCTTGAGGCAAAGTCCCATCTGTTATAGACCTTTGAAACTTACAAAACTATTTAACTGCTTCCAATACACAAATGGAAAGACAACGGATAAACATTTTTATCATCATAAGGAGAAATTGGGATGTTAAACATGAGTCATGGATCCTTTACAGTTCAGTAAACTTGCAGGGCATCCTCCATTCAAAGTCTGAGAGTTATTCTTAAGACGATGGTTTCTTTTCCTTGGGGCCACATGGGAACCCACCCTTTCCACAGGCTTGCCCAACGGCCATTTTCTTGGTTCCACCCTCATCAAGCATCTGGGTGTCGACCAAGCTCCAGACCTCACCCTCCAAGACTGTTGGGGTGATTGCCACACCTTACCCAATCTTTGGGTTACAGTCTTAGCCCCCTTAGTACACTGAGGTGAAGACAACATTCCCCCTAACCTTTGGCATACAGGTTCAACCCATTCAGAGCAACGAGTTGACCACCTGGCTTTTCCTAACATTTGGCCTACAGGCTTAACTCTCTCAGAGCAACGAGTTGACCACCTGGCCTTCCCTAACCTTTGGCATACAGGTTCAACCCTCTCAGAGCAATGGGTTGACCACCTGGCCTTCCCTAATCCATGGGGAACAGGTACACCCCTCTCAGACCAATGGGGTGTTGACCTTAACCGCCCTAATCTTTGAGGAATGTGCTCCAACCTCCCTGCACCCTGGGGTGGCAAAACTTTTCCTGAACATCGGGTGGGGACATCCACCCTCTTCAACTGCTGGGGAAAACTCACCCTCTCTGTATATATGGGTGGGGCTTCTCTCTTGGCCCAAGAAGATGTCTTAATCCCAGATCTCTGCTTCCACAGTTTTCTTCATAAAGCTGATTCTCCTTCAGTCTCTCCTTTCCATGCTCTCTTTTGTCCAAGCTGACAGTGGTTTTGTTCATACAGCTCTCTCAAAAACTTTGTTGGTTTAGCATGCAGGAAGCAGGGGTCCAAGCCATCAGATAGTAAGACTTTCCACAAGTCTTTCCGAGATAACTGCATCTTCAATTCTGAGTTACGAGTTCCAAATTTAGTAAAGTCTTCAAATAGGGCATTTTCATCTGGGAATTTGATTTCCAGAAACTTGGAAGTTCCAGAATCAGTTTCTGTTTTCTTTTTGCCCAAAAGTTCAGTCCTTAGTGTATTTCTTTCATCTAGTATTTTGCTATAAGCTGCAAGGAGAAGCCAAGCCACATTCTCCGGGTTTACCTTGGAAAGTTCTTCAGCTAAATGCTCCGGTTTGCCATTTTCAAATTCTGTCTTTCATATAACACCAGGAGTTAATCTTGTTAAGTTCTCTGCAACTTTAAAACATGGATCGCCTTTCCTCCAGTTTACAATAAAAGTTTCATCATTTACTTCTAAGTCGTCATAGAAAGTCTCTTTAGCGTCCATATTATTATCAACAGTCTCTTCAAAGTGGTCTAGGCCTTTTCCATCAAGCATTTCACAATTCCTCCAAAAAATACCCCTTAGCCATTTATAAAACCGTTCCAACATTTTGGTATATGCAAAAGCACTACCCCACTCCTGGTACCAAATTCTGTATTAGTTAGCCAAAGGGGTGCTAATGTAAAATACCAAAAATGGGTTGGTCTTTATAAAGGGTATTTATTTGGGGCAGAAGTCCACAGATACTAGGCCATAAAGCGTTAAGTTTCTTCTCTCACCATAGTCCATTGTCATGTGTTAGAGCAAGACAGCTGCCAGCGTTTGTCAGGGTTCAGACTTCTGGGGTTCCTCTCTTCCCAGGGCTGCGTTTTTCTCCGGGCTTAGCTCCTGTTTCCTCCACAAGGTCAGCTGTAAACGATCAGGCGAACGGTTTGCTTCTCTTTTCCTGGGGCCTTCTTTCCAACATCAAAACTGCTTCTCAAAAGACTGCTTCAACTGTCCTTTGCCTTGCCTTTTATATTCAATTCCCCACCCACCAAAGGGTGGGGCTCAATGCCCTAATCCTAACCTAATCATGCCCAGATTAACAGATCAAGTTTACAAGCATGATTCAATTATATTTTTGGAATTCATGATTACATTAAATTCCCCAATGGTTACAGTATATTAGCTGTGGCCTCACCTGTTCTCAGCTTGGAATAGGTCTCCCTTGGTTCTCCAGGTGGCCGTTTTGCTGTGGTGACTGACTGCCCTGCCTTCTGAGCCTTCAGGAACCTTCCCCTTTTTTTTGCCTGAGCTTCGTTCTCTGAGTCACTGCCCCTGTCCTCATTGGAGCTGCTCCTAGCAGGCATTCCAGTACTTCAGCAATAAAGAACAGGTGGTTTCAAAGAGGGAGATAAGCTCCTTTCCAGGAATCAGATGCCTGGGTTCTCTGTTTCTCTAATTGAGGATTTTCTGGCTTGTTTGATTGAATACATCAGTCTGATTGCACTGTTTATTATAATAAAAGATGGTTAGCAGATGTCAGGAATTCAGAGCATTTGTATATATAAAGTGTTGGAAAGCATAAAGGCGTTTGGTTTTCAGTCCTGGTTTCTCTGCTTAACAGACTCTGTGACGCTAGGTACGGCTCGTTATTTCTAAGGCTAAGCGCCCTCCACTTTCAAATGAGAGGTTGCAGCTAGCTGATCTCTAAGGTCCTGCCTAGCTCTAAATATTGCATTTTCCTCATGCAGGTAACTGATTTTCAGAATAGTTGCCCTAGAATGTCTTTGATGTCCACTCCACTGTGTCCCGGCCGGACTCGGGCTCTTCCGCCTCTCCCTGCCGTGCATCACCTTTGGCCAGCAGCTTTGTCTTGTTGCCTTTCTGCTCATTCCTGCGTAGCCCGATCCTCCTCCTCACCACCTGGATTGACTGCCCACTGCTCTCCAATAATCTGTCTGCTGAGCCATACCCACGGCATCTTTATCAACCATATCTTCTCCAAAACCTGTGTATTGAACTCTGATCTCCATCCTTAACTCCATATCCATGTCTATGGAATATTTCTCCCAAAGTCACTTCCAATGTGAAGTCCTAGGCTTTTCCCCTAAGTCCTCTTTTTCACACGAGGAGCCTCACCCAGACCTGAGTGTCAATTCTGAATCGTGTCTTTTCTTAGAGTCTGCCCCTATTCCTGCCCTACACCTTCCCATTTTAAAAGTCTGCAAATCCTTTCAAGCTTCCTCTGTATTATACATCACATTTCTCCTTTCTGTCCCCACTGCCTCCCACTAATTCAGTGGTAGAGCAAATCACTGTGAAGGCCTCTTACCTGGCTTCCTTATCTCCATTTTACTGATCCATCGTTCATGCCTGTGAAAGGACACTTTGGTCATAGACCACCGTGAGATAAAGGACAAGCCTCCTAACACCTAGCATTTCTCCCGATCCATTGTTGCTAACCTAGTATGTACTTGATGCTCAAAACCCACTTTTTCAGTCTTTTTACTTACCTTTCACCTGCTGTTCCTGCACCTCTCCCATGACCCAAAGCCTCATCATCTTTCAGGGCCTGGCGTTAGATCTGCCCCCTCCGCCAGAACTCCCTCACTCACAGTGACTGTCCCTCTCACGAGAGTCTTCTGCCTTTGTTCCCGCCACCATTCATCTGGTACTTGGTATCGCCGTGATTGCTGTGTGATTTCTGCCTCTACCTTGGCAGTAAGGGCTGACTTTCTGGGCTTGGGGCCAGCTGACCTGGAACTATTTGTACAGGAAGTAGAGAAACTGCTTTCAATTAGTGGTGCATTTTCCACAATGTCTAACACATAGGGGACACTTTATAAATACTTATTTTATTTTATTTATTTATTTATTTTTTATTTTACCAGGAGGTCCCAGGCATTGAACCCGGGTCCTTCCATATGGTAGACAGATGCCCAACCACTTGAGCCACATCCGCTTCCCTATAAATACTTGTTGAGTAAACGAGAGAATGAATGATTTCACACTCTTCTGTTAACACTCAGTGTTACTGCCTCGCTACATTGCTTATTAGTCATAGGGACTAGTTTAGCCAGTGAACATTTAGCTGGGTAAAATCTTTCTCCACATTGTCCATCCACACTTGGCCTTCCCATGTTTTATTTATTTTTTATTAGAGAAGTTGTGAGTTTACAAAACAATTTTGCATACCATGCATCGTCCCACCAACACCTTACACTGTTGTGACACATTTATCACAAACGATGAAAGAACATGGTCATGATATTACTACCATCTGTAGTCCATAGCTCACATTTGGTGTATTTTTACCACAAACCACCCTATTATTAATATCATGTACTAATATTGTATATTTGTTACAGTTCCTGAGAGAACATTCTCATATTAGTTCTGTTAACCACAGTCCTTCGTTCACCATGGGGTTCACTGAGTTATACAGTCTGCTGCTGTGTACAGTCCATCCAAAGGGTACACTCAGTGTTTTGTCTGGAACATCCCAGTGACGCCAAAGTGGTTGGCACATAGTAGGCGTGCAGTAAAGCTTTATTAAATAAATGAACATTCTGCTGTCTGTCTTACTCCATGGTGACCTGAGCCATCAATTAGTGACTGCCTTTCATTTCTCTTCTCATCTGTCTCAGCTTTTTGATCCATTTATCTTTGCATTTCTTCTCTATATAATTTATGTAAACAAAAAAACATTCCCAAGGTAGTTTAGTAATTAATCCCTTTAAATTTGTAATATGGTCAACAGGGATTCATGGACACATTCCTTATAAAATTGCTTTTTAACGTGGAAGTCTGGCTGGTTCTACCTGTTCCTTAGTCCTGGTTTATGATCTACAAGAATATACAGGGGTTATGATTGGGAATTCTGGTTCATCAAAAAGAACTGCATAATTGTCATATCTTTCAAATTATACATTTGTGTCTACTTCAGGGGCTCAGGGGAAAGCTGGGATGACAGCTGACACCATCCCTGACAAGTATAATAGAGGCTATTATTTTTCTGTGGTAATTTCTTCATTTGGACCATTTCTGCACGGTAGTCTGTCCTTGGAAATGCCACTGTGTAGTGGTTTTTGTTTTGTTTCTTTTTAAATTCCACCCCCCCCCCCGCCTGTTTTTGTGCTCGCTGTCTGCTCTCTTTGTCCATTTGCTGTGTGTTCTTTTTGTGTCTGCTTGTCTTTTCTTCAAGTCTTTCTCTTTTAGGAGGCAATGGGAACCGATCTCGGGACCTCCGGTGTGGGAGAGAGGAACTCAATCGCTCAAGCCACCTCAGCTCCCTGGTCTGCTGCATCTCTCACTGTCTCTCCTCTGTGTCTCCCTTTGTTGGGTCATCTTGCTGCATCAGCTCTCCGCGGCGTGGGCCATCAGCTCTCCACAGCATGGACCAGCTCGCTTTCACCAGGGGACCCTGGGAATCGAACCCTGGACCTCCCATATAGTAGATGGGTGCCCAATCACTTGAGCCACATCTGCTTCCCAACCACTGTGTAGTTTAAATGTCCGCAGGGCTTCTTTTCTACTAGAGGTGCTTAAAACTGATGAGTTGCCACCATTTCTCTAGAAATAACCCTGCCTTTAGAGTGGGTGCTTCCTGTAACTCTTTTCCATCATTGGAATCTGAGAAGTGAACTTTTATTTTATGCTTTGGGGTGGGGTTTCAATTTTTTTTTTTTTTTTAAGGAAGTAATGGAAATTGAAAACAGGACCTCATACATGCGAAGCAGGTGCTTAACCACTGAGTTACACCCGCTCTGGGGTTTCCAATTTTTATACGCAAGTATTATCACTATTGCTAGGGATTTAGATTTTTTAAAATAAACTTTCAGATGCAGAAATATATATATATATATATATATATTTTTTTTTTAATCGAGAGGTCCCAGGGATCGAACCCGGGTCCCTCCATATGGGAGACAGACGCCCAACCATTTGAGCCACATCCGTCCCCTTATTTTTCTTAATATCTCATTTTTCACCCCATTTAAACAAAATTAGATTCTCACGAGACAATTTTGATTAATTTCATGACACTGCTTGTCAGACACTATCTTATAAAATGTAGCACAGTCAGACTGAAGTAGGCTTTTGAAAGACTGGGTTCTGTAAGGGGAGGTATTTAAGATGATTTACGGATCAGAAATTTTACTATTTCAGTCATGTAGGGACCATTCAGTCTAAGAAACTATAACAATTCCTGTGAGACTCTTTTAAGTTCAGATTTTATTGGGATGACAAAAGTTGAGAATAAATAAAAAATTGAGAATAAATAACTGCCCTGAAATCAGAATTGAAGTTTGTAATGTACAGTTGCTTAAGCATGAAAACAACTATTAATACTAGTCAATGGATTCAATTACCAACTTGTAGCTTCTAATATAATTTTTTTTTCTTTATTAGAGAGGTTGTAGGTTTATAGACCAATCATGCTTAAAATACAAGGTTCCCATTTACCACTCCACCACCAACACCTTGTATTTGTGTGGAACATTTGCTACAATTAATGATAGCACATTTTTATAATTGTACTATTAATTAAAGCTCGTGCCTTAACTTTGGGTTCACTGCTGTATTAGTCAGTGATCTCTAGGGAAACAGAACCAACAGGAGAGAGCTGTAAATAGCATGAGATATTATAAAATTCTCTCATGCAACCGTGGGGATACACAAGTCCAAATTCTGCAGAGCAGGCTGCAAACCAGGGGCTCTGATGTAGGTCCTCGATGAGTTCCTAGGAGACGTTGGCTGTCTGAAGTCAAGCTGGAAATTCTCTCTGAATGCTGAAATCACTTCCCTTTTTAAGGCATTCAACTGATTGGATAAGAGGTCACTCATTGCTGAGGGCAGTCTCCTTGGTTGGTTGTTGATGTGATCAGCCATCTCAGCAATCAGCTCACTGATGATTAAAGTCCATAAATGTCTTTGTATTACAATTCGCCCAGTGCTTGCTTGACCAAACAACTGGGCACAGTTACCTGGCCGAGTTGAGGTGACACATTAGTCTAACCATCACAACTGTGTAGTAGTTCCATGGGGTTTCTTTTTTTTTTTTTTTTTAACAAGGTACTGGGAATTGAACCCAGGATCTCATACATGGGAAGCAGGCACTCAAAACTGAGCTACATCTGCTTCTCAATGAGTTGGGTTTTTTTGTTTTGTTTTTAGGAGATACTAGGGATTGAACCTGGGACTTCATACATGGGAGGCAAGCACTCAACCACTTGAGCTACATCCGCTTCCTTTTTTTAAATTTTTAATTGTTATTCTGTTACCATGTATACAATTAAACACTTCTTTTTTTTTTAATTTATTTTTTATTGTGGGTAAAAATCAAAATTTTCACAATACATACCAATATTTGTAAAATGATATATAAATATATATGCATATATGTGCGTTTACTTACAAAAATGTTATTTATATATATATATATATATATTTTTTTTTTAAGAGTTTCTTAGATTACCTAAAATATTACACAGAACCTACCGGGATTCCCATGTTCCCCACCTCCCACACCTCCCACCACAACCCACACAAACATCTCCCACAAGTGTGGCCCATCACCCTCAATGGACTTACATATCCTGGGGCCTTGCCATCAACCATAGACCACAGTTCACATCATAGACCACACTCTCTCCCACACAGTTCTGAGTGGTGTGTGCTGATTTAAAATGGCCTACATCCGTTGCCACAACGGCACTCAGGACAACCTCCAAATCCCGAAAAAGCTCCTGTATTTCAACTGCACATCCCCTCCCTGCCCCGAAAGTGTCCAGTGGCCACTGGCTCCATCTCACTGTTATAATTTCTTCCATTGCTAGACTCACCATATGTGTACAACAGAATACCATCAAGTCCACTCTAGTCCATAGTTCTTCCCTCAATCCTGAGGGGACTGTGATGGTGATGTCCACTCCACCTCCAAGTGAGAGAGGGCTTATATCCCATGGATATGGTGGGTGGGATGATCCTGCCTGCAGATGCAGGCCCTCTCTAACACTTCTTCTTTTAATCATAGTCAGATATATTTCATTGCTATTAATTGCATTCACAATGTTGTGTTACCATCATTTCCATCATTCCAAATAGGAACTCTGTACATTTTAAGCCTAAACTTCCCATTACCTACCTCCCTGTCCCCTGGTAAACTATATTCTAGATTCTGACTCTGTGAGTTTGCTTATTCTTATTGTTTCAAATCAATGAAATCATACAGTATTTGTCCTTTTGTGTCTGGCTTATTTCACTCAACATGATGTCTTCAAGGTTCATTCATGTTGTCATGTGTGTCAGGACTCCATTCCTTTTTTTTTCTTTTTTAAAGATTTATTTATCCCCACCCCCACCCCCATTGTCTTTGGGTGCACTGTCTGCTCTCTGTGTCCATTCGCTGTGTGTTCTTCTATGTCTGCTTGTCTTCTCTTTAGGTGGCCCCAGGAACTGATCCTGGGACCTTCCAGAGTGGAGAGAGACGCTTAATCTCTTGTGCCACCTCGGCTCCCTGGTCTGCTGCGTCTCTTATTGTCTCTCCCCTGTGTCTCTTTTTGTTGTGTCATCTTGCCGCACCAGCTCTCTGCTCGGGCCAGCACTCCGTGTGGGCCAGCTCGCCACACAGGTCAGCTTGCCTTCACCAGAAGGCCCTGGGAATCGAACCCTGGACCTCCTATGTGGTAGACAGGAGTCCAACTACTTGAGCTATATCGACATCCACTTACCTTCCATTCCTTTTTATGGCTGAATAATATTACATAGTGTGTATATATCACAGTTTATTTATGCATTCATTGGTTGATGGACACTTGGGTTGCATCCATCCTGTGTTAATTGTGAATAATGCCACTGTGAACATCAATGTGCAAATATCTGTTCAAGCTCTTGCTTTCAATTCTTTTGGTATATACCTAGTAGTGGGATTGCTGGGTCATATGGTAGTTCTATACTTAGTTTTCTGAGGAACTGCCAAACTGTCTTCCATAGTGGCTGTACCGGTTTACATTGCCACCAGTGATGACTGAGTGTTCCTATTCTCCATCTCCTCTCCAACACTTGTTACTTTCTGTTGTGGGTTTTTTCTGTTTTCTTTTGTTTTTTATATAGCAGCCATTCTAATGGGTGTGAAATGGTATCTCATGGTGATTTTATTTTGCATCTCCCTGATGGATAATGATGTTGAGCATCTTTTCATGTGTTTTCTGGCCATTGTATATCTTCTTTGGAGAGATGTCTAAGTCTTTTGCCCATGTTTTAATTGGACTGTTTTTCTCTTGAAGGATTTCTTTGTGTATATACTGGACATAAATCCTCTATCGGATATGTGGTTTCCAAATATTTTCTCTCATTGTGTAGGTTGTGTCTTTACTTTCATGATAAAGTCCTTTGAGGAACAAACTTTTTTTTTTTTTTTTTTTGATGAGGTCCCATTTATCTATTTTTCTTTTGTTGCTTGTGCTTTGGGTATAAAGTCTAAGAAACCATTGCCTAACACAAGGTCCTGAAGATGCTCCCATATGTTTTTTTCTAAGATAGTTCTAGCTCTTATATTAAGGTCTTTGATCCATCTTGAGTTGATCTTTGCATATGGTGTGAGTTAGGTGTCGTCTTCCTTTTTCGTTTGCAAATAGAGATCCAGTTTCCCAGCACCATTTTTTTTTTTTTTTACTTTATTTTGTACATTTAATAATTGAAAATATAAACAATTAGAAACTAAAAAGTAAACACAGATGAATAAATATATACATTTCTCAATTAAATGTAATGGATACATGTAAAATTTTTTTTGAATCAAACAATATGTTACACAATATATTTGGTTCATAGTAACGCATTCATTCAGTATTTGTTCTTTTGTGTCTGGCTTGCTTCAACATAATGTCCTCCAGGTTTATCCATGTTGTCATATGCTTTACGACTTCATTTCTTCTTACAGCTGCATAATATTCCATCATCTGAATAGACCACAGTTTGTTTATCCATTTGTCTGTTGATGGACACCTGGGTTGTTTCCAATTTTTGGCAATGGTGGATAATGTGGCTATGAACATCCGTGTGCAGATGTCTGTTCGTGTCACTGCTCTCAGTTCTTCTGGGTATATACCCAGTAGTGGTGTTGCAGGGTCATGTGGCAAGTCTATATTCAACTTCTTTAGGAACTGCCGAACAGTCCTCCACAGTGGCTGTACCATTCTGCATCCCCACCAATAGTGAAGAAGTGTTCCTATCTCTCCACATCCTCTCCAACACTTGTAGTTCTCTGTCTTTTTAATAGTAGCCATTCTGATAGGTGTGAAATGATATCTCATTGTAGTTTTGATTTGCATTTCCCTAATCATGAGTAATGTTGAGCATTTCTTCATGTGTTTTTTTTTTGCCATTTGTAGTTCTTCGGAGAAATGTCTATTCAAGTCTTTTGCTCATTTTTTAATTGGGTCGTTTGTCTTTTTATTGTTGAGTTGTAACATCTCTTTCTATATCCTGGATATTAAGCCCTTATCAGATATGTGATTTCCAAATATTTTTTCCCATTGATTTGCCCAGCACCATTTGTTGAAGAGACTATTCTTTCCCAGTATAGTGGTCTTTGCCATCTTGTCAAAATTTAGTTGGCCATAAATGTGAAGGTTGATTTCTGAGCTCTAAATTCTGTTCTGTTGGTCTATATGTCTGTCCTTGTGTTCTTGTCAGTACTGTGCTCTTTTGATTACTGTGGCTTTGTAATAAGTAGTGCATTTTTTTGTTTTGTTTTGTTTTTTTATATTGTTTTTAGAAAACCTAGGACCTCGTGTATGAGAAGCAGGCACTCAACCACTGAGCTACATCTACTCCCCAGTGACAGTTGGTTTTTTCATTTGTTTGTTTTTAGGAGGTACCGAGGATCAAACCTGGGACCTTGTACATGGGAAGCAGGCGCTCAGCCACTTAAGCTACATCCACTCCCTGCCCCCTACCCTTTCATATAAATTTGATGATTGGCTTTTTCCATTTCTGGAAAGAATTTTTTTTATAATTTTGATTGGGATTGCATTGACTCTATAAATTGCTTTGGGTAGTATTGACATCTTAATGATGTTTAGTCTTCTAATCCATAGAATACGCTTCCTTTTATTTAGGTCTTTGATTCCTTTTAGCAATGTTTTAAGTTTTCTGTGTACAAGTCCTTTACATTTTTTTTTTTTTAATGTAATTTTTTCTTTTTTTTTAAATTGACTTTATTTTTTCTTTTTGGTGTACAGTTCTATGAGTCTTCCCCCTCCCCCGCTTGCTGTCTGTGTCCATTTGCTGGGTGATCTTTCTGTGTTTATTTCTTGCCTTCTCATTTTTCTCCTCCAGGCTTCACCAGAATTCAATCCTAGGGACCTCAGATGCAGGAGAGAGGCATCTTGTCACTTGTGCCACCTCAGTTCCTGGTTTCTGGTGGTTCTCGCCTTGGCTCTCCCCTGCATCTCTCTTTTGTTGTTTCATCATCTTGCTGCATGACTTGGCGGGCCCTGCACGCCTTTTTTTTTTTTTAACCGGGAGGTCCCGGGGATCAAACCTGGGTCCTTCCATATGGTAGACAGATACCCAACCACTTGAGCCACATCCACTTCCATCCTTTACATTCTTGGTTAGATTTATTCCTAAATATTTGATTCTTTTAGTTGCTATTATGAATGGATTTTTTTTCTTGATTTCTTGTTCTAATTGTTCATTGCTTACTTGCAGAAGCATTACTGATTTTTGGGTTTGATCTTATACCCCTTCACTTTGCTGAATTCACTTATTAGCTCTAAGAGCTTTGTTGTGTTTTTTTTTTAGGATTTTCTGTACATAGGATCATATCATGTGCAAATAGGGGAAAGTTTTACATTTGCCTTTCCAATTTGGATCCCTTTTCTTTTTCTTGCCTAAAAGCTTTGACAGGAACTTTCATTACAATGTTGAATAGCCATGGTAACAGGGGGCATCCTTGTCTTGTTCCTGATCTTAGAAGGAAAGCTTTCAGTCTTTCACCATCAGGTAGGTGTTAGCTGTGGCTTTTCATATATATCCTTTACCATGTTGAAGTTTCCTTGTATTCCTAGTGTGCTAAGTGTTTTTATCGAGAAAGAATGCTATATTTTGTCAAATGCCTTTTCTGCATCTATTGAGATGTTCTTATATTTTTTTTTCTTCATTCTGTTTATGTGATCTGTTACATTAATTGATTTTCTTATGTTGAACCAACTTTGCATTTCATGGTTAAATCCCACTTGAATTAATATGCTGTTGGAATCAGTTTGCTAGTATTTCGTTGAAGATTTTTGCATCTATATTCATAAGAGATATTGGTCTGTAATTTTCCTTTCTTGTGGTATCTTTATCTGGCATTGTATGAGGGTGTTGTTGGCCTTATAGAATGAGTTAGGGAGAGTTCGGCGAGTTTGAGCAGAATTCCCCTGTAATCTGTCTGGTGCTAGGCTTTTCTTTGTTTTCTTTTTCAATCTTTTTATTAGTAGATCTTTTCAATCTCTTTATTAGTAGATCTTCTATATCTTCTTGAGTCAGTGTAGGTACTTTGCATGTTTCTAAGAATTTGTTCATTTCATTTAGCTTATCTAATTTATTGGCATACAGTTGTTCAGAGTATCTACTTATGGTCCTTTTTATTTCAGCGGGGTTGGTAGTAATGTCCCCCTTTTCATTTCTGATTTTTGTTATTTATATCCTCTCTTTTTTTGTCAGTCTAACAAAAAGTTTGTCAATTTTGTTAATCTTTTCAAAGAACCAACTTTTGGTTTTGTTGATTCTCTCTATTGTTTCGTTTTGTTTTTCATTTATCTCTAATCTTTATTTCCTTCCTTCTGCTTATGTGAGTTTAATTTGCTCTTCTTTTTCTAATTCTTCCATTTTTCCATTCTTCTTTTTTTTTTTTTTAATGCATCAATTTTATTGATAAAGATTAATAAAGTATGCAATTCATCCAAAGTGTACAATCAGTGGTATTTGGTATAATCACATAGTTGTACATTCATCACCTCAATCATTATTAAAGCATTTTCATTATTTCAATAATAATAATAATTAAAAAATAAACAAGAAAATTCTTTGCCTCTCAATCTCTCTCTGTTTCACCTGCTGTACATAGCTGCTAGTTCTGGCTATTGCACAATTATTTATTTATTAAGCAGTTTTTTATTGAGATATATTCACTTACCATATCATCTATCCAAAGTGTAGAATCAGTGGCTTTTAGTATAATCACGATGTTGTGTATTCATCATCACAAAAAATTTTTAGAACATTTTCATTACTCCAAAAAGAAAAACTCCACACCCCTTTAATGTAAGTATTTGGAGCTATAAATTTCCCTCTCAGCACTACCTTTGCTGCATCCCACGAGCTTGGGTATGTTGTATTTTCATTCGCCTCAAGACATTTCTTAATTTTTCTTATTTCCCCTTTAATCCATTGGTTGTTTTTTGTTTAATTTCCATGTTTGTGAATTTTCCCTTTCCTCTCCATTACTGACTTCTAGCTTCGTTCCGTTGTGGTCAGAGGCTGTACATTGCGTGATTTCTGTACTTTTTAGTTTATTGAGACTTGTTTTGTGGTCTTTCCCAGGAAATGATCCATGTGCACTTGAGAAGAGTGTGTAGTTTGTTTTTGTTGAGTGCAGTGTTCTATATTTGTCTTTTACATCTAGCTGATTTAGTCTTTCATTCAAGTCTTGTACTTCCTTATTGATCTTTTGAGCAGATGTTCTGTCCTTTATTGAGAATGGTGTGTTAAAGTCTCCTCCTACTAACGTAGAACCATCAGTTTCTCCCTTCAGATCTGTCAGTATTTGCTTCATATATTTTGGGGCTCTGCAGTTAGGTGCATATATATGTATAATTGTTATAGCTTCTGTTGAATTGTCCCCTAAATCAGTATATAATGACTGTCATTGTCTGTTGTAACTGCTTTTGACTTAAAGTCTATTTTATCTGATATCAGTATAAACACCCCAGCTCTCTTTTGGTTACTACTTGCATGGTGTATTTTTTTCCTTCCTTTCACCATTAGCCTATTTCTATCTTTGACTTTAAGGTGAGTCTCGTGCAGATAGCATGTAGTTGGGTCATGCATTTTTATTCATTCTGCCAATCTCTGCTTTTTGACCAAAGAGTTTAATCTATTTACCTTTAAAGTCACTACTGATAATACAGAATGCCTACTTTTATATTTATTTATTTATTTTTGTGTTGTACCTTATTGAGTGCCTTCTCATTTCTATCTGGATATATTTTTCATCTCTTTACCTTTTGGTTATCATAGGGTTAAAATTTAACATCTGATATATATAACAATTACATTTGGTTTGATACTTAACTTCAATAGCATGCACATATACTTTTCCTATACCCTCTGTCCCCCCATCATTTTTTTTGTACTTACCACTTATGTCTTTGTATGTTATATGTCCAAAAACATAGATTTTTCATTTCTTTGTATGTCTTTGCATTTTAGTACCTCTAGGAAGTAGGAAATGGAGTTACATACCAAACTGTACAATTCCATAATACTGGAATTTATCATTACCCAGATAATTACCTTTACCACAGGTATTTATTTCTTTATGCTGCTTTGAACCACTGTCTAGGGACCTTTCCTTTCAGTCTGAAGAACTTCAATTAGCATTGCTTATAGGGCAGGTGCTTTAGTTTACTAAAGGCTGCCAATGCAATATACCAGAAATAGGCTGGCTTTTACAGTAGGGATTTATTAAGTTAAAAGCTTACAGTTCTGAGGCCATAGAAGTGTCCAAATAAAGGCCTTATTAAGAAATGCTGTTGTCTCGCCAAGTTGCCGCTGTGGGCAGTAAGACACATGGCCATGTCTGCTTGTCTCTCCCCTCTCCTCTGAGCCTTGTCTCTTTCAGCTTCTGGCTAAAGCGCTTCCTCTCAGCCTCTGTGTTCCATTGATTCCTGCTTCTGGTCCCCGGTTCCTTCTCTCCCACCTTCTGGGTTCTTCTCTATCTCTGCAGCTTTCTTCTGTGTCTGTGGCTTTTTATTCCTCCATTTATAAAGGACTCCAGTAAGAGGATTAAGACCATGCTGGGCTATTCTCTACTGGAACAATCTAATCAAATGGCCCTTAACTGATCTAATCAAACCAAAGATTCACAATAGGTTCAATTTAAGAACGTAATTTTCTGGGGTCCACAAAAGACTCAAACAAAATAGGCCCAGTGGTGATGTACTCCCTCAGTTTTTAAAGAGAGTCTCACTGGATATAAAATTCTTGGCTGGCAATTGTTTTCCTTCAGCATTTTAAGTATTTAAATCCACTACCTTTTTGCCTCCAAAGTTTCTTTTTTTTTTTTAACCGGGAAGTCCCGGGGATCGAACCCAGATCCCTCCATATGGGAGACGGACGCCCAACCATTTGAGCCACATCTGTCCCCCTCCAAAGTTTCTGATGAGAAATTGACACTCAATCTCATTGGGACTCCCTTGTATGTAACGTGTTGCTTTTCTCTTGCAGCTTTCAGAACTCTCTCCTTGTCCTTGCATTTGATAGTTGTTTTAGTTTGCTTTGCTGCCAAAAGCAGGTACCATAAAATACGTTGACTTTAACGATGGGCATTTATTAGCTTATAAGCTTACAGTTTCAAGGCTGAGAAAAATGTCCAAATCAAGGCATTATCAGGCAATGCTCTTTCCCTGAAGATGGGCTGCCAGCGATCCTGGACTCCTCTGTCACATGGCAAGGTACATGGTGGCATCTGCTGGTCTCTGCCTTCTCTTCCAAGTTTCATTGCCTTCAGCTTGTTGCTTCCCTGGCTTTCTCTCTATCTCTTCTTATTCATCCTGTTTATAAAGGACTCCAGTAAGAGGATTAAGACCCACCCTAGGCCATACCTTAACTGAAGTAATCTAATCAAAAGGCCCTACTTAAAATGGTTTTAAACCCACAGGAATGGTTTAGCTTGAAGAACATGATTTCCCGCGCTGCTTTTGCGCACCTGCGCATGGTGCCAGGGGTTAAGCTGCAGTGCCAAAGCACATGCTTGCACATAACTGGGGCCGCCCAACCCTACGGGCGGCCCCTTTAACCACAAGCAACAAGGCAGCCTGGGCTGCAGATGGCAGAAACTGTGCAGAGGGTGTGCGACGACCGAGGCCTCAGCCCTTAAACCCCAGGGCTAGAATATCTAGGAAGACGGTGGGGTCATGTAGGTGTGGCCCTTATGTCCCTCTGTCCTCTTTGACTTGCATGAGGGCACGCCGCTGTGCCATCACCTTGAGTCCCGGGCTGTCGTCCCTTCTGGGAGAAGGGACATGCAGGTTCAGTTAATGGCTTGGGATGCCTGCAGGAAGGGTGAAGAAACTTTGGCAAACTGGCTTGGTTGTGAGCTGTGAGATGCTCTTAACTAATCTGGCAAAGGTGCTGCCATGACCTATTTAGGAAAACTGCCATCAGCCACAGTGCTTATTTGGATACAGTCTTGTCAGGCATGTTTGGCCAAAGCTTTGAGCCTAATAGGCTCACACTAACAAGGTGGTTGTGAAGTAGATTTTATATGTGGCTGTGCATGTAAATGATCACAAACTCATTTCACAGTCCACATTCTGTAGTGAGGCTCTAGGGAAATGTGTATCAAGTACAAGACTGAGCACGCTGTTGAAGGACAGGTATCAACAGGTGAGGCATTTAATAATTGACGAGGCCCCAGATTAACAACTCCTAGACTGAGGATCATAGCACCTACTTCACAGAAAGGTGTTGGGGTGAGGAGTGCTAAATTGCTCCTTAGAACAGGGCTGGTCCAGAGCCCAGTAAGTGAAAGCTGTTGGTGGGTGAGGGCCTCTGGCTGTTTATTCTATCCTTATTATCTAAGCAGGATTCAGTAGAAATAAATTAGATGCTTACCTAGTTAAAAATAAATTAATTAATTAATTAATTAGAACCATGATTGTCTGGGGTATATAGTTTCAAACCACCATAATAGTATAATCACTATATGACAGGATGTGTTTCTCTTCATGTTCATCCTGTTTGGTGTTCACTGAGCTTCTTGGATGTACATATTCATGTCTTTTGCCAAGTTTGGGAAGTTCTTGGTCATTATTTCTTTGACTATCCCTTCTGCCACTTTCTTTCTTCTCCTTCTGGGACTCCCATAACACATATATTGGTGCCCGTAGTTATCTTAGGCTATTTTTTATTTTAATATTAATTTTTTCTCTCTGCTCCTCAGCCTGATTGATTTCACGTGCCTTGTCTTTAAGTTCACTGATTCTTTCTTCTGCCAGCTCCGTTCTGCTCTTGAAACCCTCCTGGGCATTTTTTTTTTTTTTCTCATTTCAGTTATCATGGTCTTCAACTCCAGTAGTTGTTTGGTTCCTTTTTAAAATTTCTTTCTCTTTCTTTAGACTCTCATATTGTTCATTCATTGTTTTCCTGGTAGCCTGTACCATCTGCTTAAACATTTTTAAGATCATTATTTAAAGGCTATGTTCAGTATGTCCTCATTCTCTCCATCTTCATTGCTGTTTTCTGGATTTTTATCCCCTTTCTTTGGGTAGACCATCATTTCCTGCTCCTTTGCTTTGTATTCTTTTGTTGCACACCGTACATTTTAATGCTTTAAAGTGTTAATTCTGGGATTTATTCCCTGGAGTGTTTCTTGATTTTATAACCAGCTGATGATAAGACAGGGATTTTCTTGAGCTTCAGCCCTCCTCTTAGGAAGGTCTGCCCAAGGTGAATGCACTGTGCAGTGTTTTCACTGGCCTCCATCTTGTCCCGGGCTTTTGCTTTTTAGTTGTTTTGGAGTTTCCCTGTTTACAGAAGTTCGGTTGTCTCCTCTGTTTCCCAGGGGACAAACCTTCCTCTTTCTGGTGTTTGAAGCCTGCAGGTCTTTGTCTCAGACTGTTTACTTCTATAGCTTTTTACATTCCTTTCATTGACTCCCACTGCTTTTGCCTGGAGGGCAGATTCTGACAGGAGGGTGACCCCAGAGAGGACTCTCCCAATAAGGCCTTTCCCAGCCAAAAGAGGTTCAGGGAGTGATGAAGGCGGAACAGATCAGCTCCAAAGTGCCCTGAGGAGGGCTTCGGGAAGGGTGCCCAAAACTTCTCCAGCGGCTCCCCAAAGCTGAGCTTGCCTGGCCTGCCCAGCAGATGCAGCCCTCCAGCTAACTTTCCCCCATAAGCCCTGAAGAAGCACAGCATCTCGAAGCTTCCACCGCCTCCACCCTGTCTGGGGAGAGTTGAAACAAGGACTTGGCCTGCTTGTCCTGGGCAGTTAAAATAATAGCTGCCCTTAGAGCGGGACCCAGCAATCCAAATTAGTTAATCAAAAGCTGTGATCAGGGGTGGGCCATGCACACACCCATTCTTGGGGAAGAGGATTCTTATGTCCCTTTTTTTGTCACCAGCTGCCAGCCAGGGATCGGACCTCATGGCATGAGAGTCGGAGATGAGTGCCAGTAGCCACTGCATGGAGAAAGCAGTTTAGAGTTCTTTACTGTAATTTATCAGTGTCTTCTTCCCACTCTTCCCTTGATGCTGTACAATGTTCTCCTGGCCTGGAGTTTCAAAATAGCTGTTTCAGACATTTCCTGCCTGAAAAATAGTTGTTTTAGTGGAAGGACTGAGTCCTGCAGCTCCCTACTGTGCCATCTTCCCCAGAAGTCCCCTAATATAACTCTTAATCAGCATGGCATAGATAAGAGTTTTTTTCAGTCTGATATGAACGCTTTTCTTCCTCATTCTTGGGGTGTCTTATCTGCTGGTAACCCCTGTTATTTACACTTAAGATGTCTACGTCTGACCGTAGGGGCCTTGTCATATATACTCTCAAAACATAGTGTCTCAGGGAGGCGGCTGTGGCTCAATCAGTAGGGCTCCCGTTTGCCATGTGGGAGGCCCCGGGTTCGGTTCCCGGGGCCTCCTGGTGGGGGCGGGCCTGCCCGCATGGCGTGGTTGGCTGACCCGGCGAGCACAAGCAGCAAGGGGGGAATGGATGAATAAATAAATAAAATCTTAAAAAAAAAAAACAAAAAAAACACACAGTGTCTCAACTTTCACATATTCCACTTTTGAATAAATGCACACTTTTATATACATCATATGCTGACACTCTTCAGCAGCTCGTTGTGTACCAAAATGGGTCTTTTGTAAATCAACCAGTGGGCAGACACTTTGAGTCACTGCCGGCAGTGCTCCCTGGCAGCCTTGATTCACAGCCATCATTAGCACCATCCCTGTCCACACGGTCACTTTGTGCAGTGATTGGAATGTTTTTTTAATACTTTCATCTTTTTTTTTAAATCAAAATATAAAAAACAAATGGAAGTGCTGATAAGCATTGTTCTTATGAAAGTACAACTGAGAACACAATGACTAGAATTCTTTCAGGCGTGTTGAAAACAGCAAGTCTTTAACTTCATTTGGACTTTCATTGGACCTAAGCCAATCTTTTGTGTTCCCTTATGAAGGAAAGAAGGACCCAGTATGAAATGTGAGGAGAACAAGGTGGGCAAGGCTGTGTTTAAAAGGGCAGATGTCATGAGAGATTTTATGGTATAGTTTAATGTTCTGAGATGCTCCCCAGGCAAAATAAAAGTCAGGTGTTCAGCTCTCCCAGTTTGACCTTCAGTTGGGTTTTCAGGAAGCTTTCAGGATGAACGTTTTAGTAGCGTGTTTTATCCCTTGGTTTCTGTGGAAGGCCTTTCTCCTCCCCTGCCCAGTGCCAGCCGCCGGTTGTGCAGAGATGGGAGTGTCTGCCCTAGGCTGCAGGTCCCCCCAACCTCCCTGGTTTGCTCTGCCTGCTCTCTCAGGGTGGCCTCATGGCTGTGTGTGTGTGTGTGTGTGGTGACACAGGGAGGGCTCGTGATAAAACCACTCCTGGTGGTGGTATTGTTTTTAGGTTTTACTTTCATGGGGTTTTTCCCCCACAAAAATAGGGTCATACCATTAACTTGGCAGTACCTCATTGACATCCCTCTGCCTCCGGTAATCGAAGCCTAACTCATGTTTAAATTAGTTGCATCAGTAGTGCGAACAAAGCTGGAAACACTCTGCTGCAACCCTGGCTAGTTAACCTGGTCAAGAGGAAGCCCCAGTAACTCCTGACAAAAGGGCTCCTCTTGGTCCCCTGAGAGCTGGGGGTTGGCGGCGTCAACCAATCAGCACAGCAAATAGCTGGGGGAGGCGAGGAGAAAAGCGATTCAAAAGGCCTAACAGGCCCTGTGCACGTCTCACCCAGTAGCCTGCCCGCACCCGTGCCTGGGGTTGTGCACTATCTCTTTTCTTGTTTCTTCATAAACTCTACTCCCTTGCCTAACCTAAAAAAAAAAATTTTTTAAGTTGCATTAAATTTTATATTGTGGATCTATCATAATTCATTCAACCATTCCCGGATTGATGACTTTTGACTTTCTGTCTCTTCCTAGTTTTTATTCCACTCTATCCTATACAATAATCATCCTGATATTGGTTATGATGCTTTTAATCTTAAAATCTAGATTTTCAGAAGTGGAAATAACGGGTCAAACGATGTGTATGTTTTTAAATTTAATATGTATTTCTAGATTACTTTCCCAAAAAATACATAGCAATTTTTACTCCTTCCAGCAGTGGAAGGAAGTGCCTTTTATTTTTCATCTAAAATTCTTGCCAGTTGAAGAGATAAAAAAGATACATCATTGTTGCTTTACTTTGCATTTTCTTGACTACCAGTGAGTTTGAACAGCTTTTCATATAATTGTTTGCCATTTGTGTTTCTTCTTCTGTTAATTGCCTCTTCATAATTTTTCCCCATTTTTCTACTGGGCTGTTCTCTTATTGATTTGTCAGAACTTTTGTGTATTAAGTATATTTACTCTCAGACATATGTATTGCAAAATTTTTTCCCAGACTTTTTGTTTGTCTTTTGTCTTTATAGTATCTTTTGCCATAAACTTTTTTTTTTTTTTTCCAGTAGGTACTGGGGATTGAACCCAGGACCTTGTACATGGGGAGCAGGCGCTCAACCACTGAGCTACAACTGCTCCCCTTGCCATAAACTTTTAAAACCTTTTTATGTTGTCTGTGCCCTTTTTCTTTACATCATATAGCCTTTTCTCCTCTGATACTACTCTTTTGGCTAGATTTAGTCCATGGTATTTTAGAATTTTTATTGCTAATATGAATAGAATTTTTTTCCTTTTCCATTTCAACTGGATGTAGCTGACATAGAGAAAAGCTACTGATTTGTTTGTAATTATTTCGTTTCTAGACACCTTACAACATTCATTCTGGTTTTTAGTATATTGGGTTTTCTAGGCATACAAATAAAGATAATTTTATCTTTGCCCAATACTGTTCCCTTTTTTTTTTTCTTCTTTTATAAAGCACAATTAGCTAGAACCTCTTTTAAAGATAAAAACGGGGGAGCCGATGTAGTTCAAGTGGTTGAGCACCTGCTTCCCATGTACAAGGTCCCAGGTTTGAGCCTCAGTACCTCCTGAAATAACAAATGAATAAATCCACCTCTCATTGGGGAGTGGATATAGCTCAGTGGTTGAACGCCTGCTTCCCATGTACAAGGTGTTGGGTTCAATCCCCAGTACCTCCTTAAAAAAAAAGAAAAAAGAAAAAAAACCAACTCTCATTGGGGAGCAGATATAGCTCAGTGGTTGAGTGCCTGCTTCCCATGAACGAGGCCCTGGGTTCAATCCCCAGTACCTCCTTAAAAGAAAAAAAAAAAAAGATATTAAAACTTTCTTATGGCTAAAAATCACATCCTCTTTGGAGTCTGAGCTGCAGATGGGTCCCCATTTCTCAGTGCATGACCTTTTTTGTATAACAGTATCACAATGCCTCTTTGCAGCAGAAGCTGTGGCTATCAGCTCCATAGCCAATAATTTGTAGGCTGGCTTCTGAGCTCTTTTAAGTTGGGGATCAGGTCCCTTATTTTATATCCCTCACAGAGCCTAGCAGAGAACTGGGGTCATCATAAATACACATCGAACTGTAACCGGATTTTGTCTGGGTTCTTAACTATGCTGCAAAAATGAATTTCAAGAGCACGTTAGGTTAGTTAGGCCAGTAATTTATTAAGGAATGGTGAGAAGAGAAATGGTAGAAACTAACATCATAGGTCCCAGGTAGAGGGGAAGGGGCTGAAGACTGAGAAAGAGGACCGATTTACAGACAGCAGTTGCCCATTATAGATTATAAATGGCTATAAAAGGTTTTACTTGTGTGTTGATCCAGGCCAGTGAGAAGAAGGCCAGAACAGGGCTCCAAAGTCAAGTGAGAGAGAGGTTTGGCTTTTGCGCTTCCTTTTTAAACCATTAATTATTCTGCCCCTTTGCTAATGGCATGGGAGGAGTTCCAATTGTTCACTGTTTTAATTACCCCACCCATCAGTCCCCCGGGAGGGCCCAATGATAAGACCCCTGGAGAATATCCAGGGCTTCTCCTGGCTTCCAAAGGAAATCTTGTTCCGAATGGGAGAATCTGTGAGAGTCCTCCAGCAGCCATCTTGGGGGTATTGATAGCCACATGGACTTTTTGCCAGGTTCCAGATCCGTCTATTGATTCCCTATTTTACTAGCCTGCTTCAGAACTGTCAAAATGTATTAAATTTGTTCCTGTTCTCTCCTTCCAGTGCTTCACCACTTCTCCCTTGAAGGTGACTCTGGCTTTATTGGACTCTTGACCATATGACCAAAGTACTCTGCCCAGGAGACCCCGGGCTGTGGAATTTAGATGTTGGGTCTCTAGACCAGTGGTCCTCAGACTTTGTCGGCATCAGCATCACCTGGCAGGCTTGTTAAAACTCAGATTGCAAAAAGATAGAAAAAAATAATAATAAATAAATAAAAAACAAACGCAGATTACGGGCCACCCCCCATCAGTAAAAGAATTTGCATTTCTCCCATTTCCGGGGCTGCTGGTCCAGGCAGTACTCTGCAAACCACTGCTCTAGAGTACCATTGATGGCCTCGTGGACCACGGCTAAGGATTCTTTGCATGGGGGAGCGGATGTGGCTCAAGCAGTTGAGCACCTGCCTCCTGCACGGGAGGTCCCAAGGTCCTGGGTTCAATCCCCGGCCCCTGTACCTAAAAAAAAAAAGTAAATAAAAAAAAGGAAGTCTTTGCATGAACAAACCAGATTCCTGTGGTAGTCCAAGCTGTGCTTCTACATCCAGGCCCCCTTTCTAGTAGAGTTGCTTCACTTCTCCACCGTCCCCTGAGGATATCTGCCCCAGGCCCCTTCCCTCCACCATGAGCTTGTGCACCAAAAATTACAGGGCCTGTGTCAGAGATGGGGACACACAATAACGAGCTTTTACGGAATAGGCTTAAAAAAAAAATTCACTCCCCATTCCACTCTCTCAGCCTCTGCACTTAGATACCTTCATGAAAACAGAATCATCCATCGGGATCTAAAGCCAGAAAACATCGTTCTGCAGCAAGGAGAGCAAAGGGTGAGTGAGTCCCCTGGGATTTAGAAAATCCTGAGGCACTGCCCCAGGGAAGTTGCTCTGGTAGAAAAGGAAGGTGCTTCCTGTGTTTGCTTATATTTGCATTTCCACCAGTGATGCTTTGATTCTCTGGAAATGATTTTGAATTGAAACAAAATTGAGTAAAAAGTTCTGCCTTTGGACAGAGGCAAGTTTGTATGGGTCACATTGTTAATTGCCCAAGTTGCAGGAATCTGATAAGGAAAATAATACTTGTCTTCTTAACCTCCACCCTCCCCACCCTCCTCAGTCTCTGGGACCAGCACTTCTTGGAAACAGGCATTGTTTTGCCTTTGTTTGAGCGCCTCAACTGTTGGTGCTAAAATGGGAACCAGCTGTAAGTTAGTTGATTCTGGATGTGGCAACAGACTTTTTGTTTTCTGTTTGTTTGAGAGCCTCAGCTGTTGAAGCTAAAATGGAAACCAGCTGCAAGTTGGTTGATTCTGGACGTGGCTGCTAAGAGGCACTTTGAGCTGGCATCTCCCATCGAGCCATGGCCAGCCTGCATTTTCCCCACACCTCTTTGTGACCACATCTGCCGTGATCCTCTTCAGTGGCTCCCCTCCCTAGGTTCCCTAGGTGTGGTGTTAACTTCTCCATCGGGGTTGACGCTGTGGTCCTTCCCCACTTTGTACAGCTGGAGGTGATGAGTAAGGGCCCAGATGAGCAGAATGTAGTAACTCATTGGTCACCTCATCCCTTCTCACACAGCTTCCATCAGCATGACCGTCACAGCACTGTCCTTTGTTCCGGTTCACACTCATTCTTTCTCATCGTCCTAAGATTTGAGAACCGAAGGAATTTGCTGTGAAGGGACTGGCCTGGTCGTTCGGGCTGTGAAGTCCATATTTGCCAGTCTTGAGGCTGGTGCCTGGGCTATGCATTCTGACCTTCTGCTGATTGGTGGCAGAGCACGGGAAAACATAGCCTTCCCATTTTAACAGCATCTGTTTCCTTTTGCCCTGACTCTGCCGTGTCAAGGGCCTTCTCATGTGTATTTGGTGGCTTTTAGGAACTTAGGCCTAAGGACCACCTGGGAATGCCAAACCACCCTCTGCTCTAACATCAGACACTCAAGAATCTTTGTAGAAGGACAGTGTATCCTCATAATCCTCAGATGTTCTCTCCCTTCCCTTTTTTTTCCAGTTAATACACAAAATTATTGACCTAGGATATGCCAAGGAGCTGGATCAGGGCAGTCTTTGCACTTCCTTTGTGGGGACCCTGCAATACCTGGTAAGAAGTGGGATTTGCACATTTGCTTCTCCGTTTGTCTCTGGTGGCCATGTTTGCAGAGCTCCTTCTGGCCTTGACTTCTGGCATCTAAGTCTTGCCAGCTCTTTGGAAGTTTCCTAGATTCAGAGGTCTTGCTGCATAGAGACAGACCCGTAATCTATTCAGGTCAGCATTTTTTGCCAAAGGAAGCCCAGGAAGGATATGGTCATCTTCTCTGGTGTCAGAAGGGCTCTCCTAGTGTGCACCTAACACAAGTCCCATATCCTCTCTGGGCTTTAGTATTTTACCTGAAAGTAAAGGGCTTAGCCCAGATTCTCGCTGACCTGTAGAGGCTACAGTTTCCCTGAAGTGCCTCAGGGGCCACTGAGGAGGCGGCCGAGTTCTGAGCTCCCCACCCCTTCTTCACGTTATTTGGCCTGAACGTTGGAGTTCTGCATGAATCATTCATTCATTCAGGAAAGAGTGATTGAGCGTAGGCTGTGTGCCGGGCACTGTGCTAGGAGTTGACCATACAGTGGGCCAGAAGGCAAGCCTGTCCCTGGGCTTCAGGAGCTTAGGGTTCAGCAGAGCAAACGGCACCACCCCAATAATTACATAAATAGCCAAGACATTAGCAGTCATGATGAGGGCTACAAAGGAAAGGTGAAGGGTATTCTTAAGAACATTTATTAGGAGGACTTAACCTAATCCAGGACCTAAAGGATGAGTAGGTGAAAAGAGGTGGGAGTGGGGAGAGATGGGAGGGGTCCCAGAGGAAATTCCTGCGAAGGGGTAGCACACTGGAGGACCAGAAAGTGTGACTGGATCCTAGAGAGTAAGGAGGAGAGTGTCTTGAGTTGAAGCTGGAGAGAGGGCCAGGGGCCAGATTATTCAGTGCCTTTTTGACTGTATTAAAGACTTTAGACTTTTTAAAGACCTCTGGAGAGCCTTTGAAGGGTCTCAAAGACCACTTTTAATGCAGTGTGGAGAATGAGTTGCACTGAACAGGAGTGGTGGCGAGTGGTTATGAGGCCGTCACGGTAGTCGGTAGCAGAGAGGATGTATAAGGTGATTTGATGTAAGAAATGCTTAGTAGGGAGATTCAGCCAGACCTGGCCATGTTGCATGCAGATGATAACCAGTTATCATCTTGCATCACCAGTTAACTTTTTGAATAAAGGAGTGAAGTCTGCCTTTAAAATAGAAAAAATGATTGAGTTACTGAGATAGATGAGCTTCAAATCCTATCTAGTTCTTAAATTAAAGAAAAAAAAAGAATTATTTGAAGTCTTTTTGAGTCCTTTTATATTTCTTGCCTTTACCACCAAGTAGGGTTTCACCTGCTCTATGGAATAGAGGTTTCAAAGAGGGGTGATGTGTGGGAGCCTGTGATTCAGGCACCTTTATCCATATACTATATAATTACCTAGGTCCTCCTGCTGAGTAGCCTTTGGAATCCTCATTGGCTTAGCAGCATGTAGGTAAGAGGGACCCCACGCTCTGATCAGAATGCTGGGTCAGCTCATTCACTTGCATGAGCTGAAACTTCCATCCATAGCCAGACACAGAGATGGACCTGACCCCTCCACAATTTCTCCTCTTGGTTTGGATTCCCTGCCAAACCGTGCACATTGCTGTCTCCAGGCCTTTCCTCATGATGGTCCTTTCTGGAATGTCTCCTGGCTCCACTCGTGAGAGGAGCCTTTCCTTCTGGGGCTACCTTCCAGCCCCACCTGTGCTCTGGAGCCTTCTTTGCTCACCCCAGCTCTCCTCTACTTCAGCAGCAGTTTACATATCTGGCTCTTTCCTGCTTGATTTTAAATATTCCACCCCACTCTATGGCCACATGTTGTTTGGTTTGGGAAACTTGGTCGGTGTCCTGCAGCATGTAAGCATTTGGTGTGCAGCCTGCTATCGTTTTCCTTTGTTGTGTGTAGCCCATTTCTCCATCTCTGTTCAGCGCCTACGACTGTACCCTGCACAGAGGTAGTTTTCAATAAGTGCTTGAAGTGCTGCAACCCTCACTGTTAGAGAAGGGGAGTGAAAGCCCAGGGGTGGACTCTGGTCTACATAAAAAGGACCCTTAGGGCCCCTGAGGCCTTAGCCCTTTTGTCAGCATTTAGTGGAAGTGAACAAAGCATAGAAAAACCTGAGAGACCACCAGCTCTCAGTAGGCATGCCAGTACCCACCCCATGGAGCTAAGGGTGCAGGGACCTGAGTCCATCCTAAGAGTCCGCCCTCTGTACCCCAAAAGGACATGCTCTTCCAACATGCAAAACGCATTGATCCCATCACAACATCCCAAAAACCTTAAGCCATTTTAGAACAATGCTAGGTCAAAAGTCTTATCAAAATCAGTTTTGGAGTTGGGTATACCTCAGCGGTTGAGCATCTGCTTTGCATGTACGAGGTCCTGGTATCTCCAAAAAAATTCAGTTATGCGTGTGGTCCATGCGGGGGCAAAATTCCTGTCTGATGGACCCCGGAAACCTAGAAATAAATCATCTGCTTCCAATATTCAATGGTGGGACCGGCATAGGCTAAACATTCCCATTCCAGATGGACTGGTTGCCCCTCCTAGGCGGCTCCTCTGAAGAGGGAGAGCTCAGGTGTGTTTCTCCACGATGTGCTGTTGCAGGCCCCCGAGCTGCTGGAGCAGCAGAAGTACACGGTGACCGTCGACTACTGGAGCTTCGGCACCTTGGCTTTTGAGTGCATCACGGGCTTCCGGCCTTTCCTCCCCAACTGGCAGCCCGTGCAGTGGTGAGTGAGAGACCAGGGCCCAGTGCCTGGGGGCCGGGAGGGCCACTTGGTGGAAGGAATGGGTGCCTCCTGCTATTGGGTTCCTTTCTTCTCACCTATCCCATTTCCCTGGGCACACCCCACCCTCCCGGCTGGCCTGAGACATCTAGGGTGTGTCTCCCCCGGGAAGGCCAGTTAGGACCCAGCGTGCGGTCAGTCTGTGCTCCAGAAAATTAGGGAAATAGAGCAATTAAGTGCTAATATGGATTCTGACAACTTTAAGGTCTTACTTCAAATATAAAACTTTGTAAAGGATGGTAGTAACAAGTGGTACATTTAGACTGTTGTTCAAATGCATGCATTTATTCTGAAAATACTGTCATGAGTAAACAGAAATAAAGGATATGTACATATGACAAGTAATGAGGAAATATCAATGTGAAAATTGATTGTTTACAAATCTTACTCTCCCTGAATAAAAGTTTTTGTTTCAAAAGCCTAAGAATGTGCCTTAAAATGTGAACGTAATATTGCAATGAGAAAACAAAGAATACAATGAAGGTGTTCAAAATCACCCTATATTCCTTAACTTTTTTTTCTGATTACAAAAATGATGTATTGTTCATTCTATACATACATATATAGTAATCATAGAAATGCGTAATTTAGAAATTAACGCTCTTCCCCTGTATCAGTTAAGTTTCATTCAAAGTTGTTCCTTGAGAGGTCGCACACTTATTTTCAATGATGCTACTGTTGCTCAAAAGATTTTAAGTTTTTATTTTCTTGAGCAGTAATAACTTCACTTACCTGGTTCAGATTTCAAAAATTACACCATGAAAAGTCGTCGATTCATGCTCGTCTCCGAGCTGCCCAGTTTCCCTCCCCACAGGCTGCTGACAGTACTAGTGTTTGGTATGCTTCCAAGAGTACGTAATAACTACACAAGCAAATATATTTGTTTACGTGTTTTCCCCCTTTTTGCACCAGTGGTAGCATAATACGCATACCGTCTTGCATGTGCTCTTAAAGCATGTTTGTGTTCTTTGAGAATTTCCTTCAGAGCCAGTTTATCAGCATCACAAAAACATACTTGTCTTGAGACAAAAGAGGACTGCACAGTTTGAGCCCACCCACCTCCTTTTTCCCAGATTCTTTGTTTTGTTTTTGTGTTTTGGACAACAGTAGAAAAACAAGCAACTATAATCCTACAAACTGGAAGACAATCACTGAGAACATTTATTGTGTGTTTCCAGTCTCTTCAGTATGCGTGTTTTATACGTTTTTAAAAGAACAAAAAAAAAGTTGGTCACTACACCTAATATAACCTGCTTTTCAAACAACATGGAAAGCACTTTTCTACGTCATGCTTTCCCACATTGTGTTTACTGGCTCTTTAGTATTCTGTTGAGTAGGTAGACTATAGTTTCTTTCTCTGATCCTTGTTGTTGGAAGCATAGATGGTTTATTTACAGTGTTTAATTCATAAACCACCACCAAGACTAACATCCCTTACATGGAAATCCATGTACAACTGCATTAATTCCCAGAGGATAAATTTCCAGAAGTGGATTAGACAGAAGAGAGAATGTGCACTTTCTCAAGCTTTTTGATGTCTATTAACAAGCTTCTCACGGAAAGGTGGCATCAATCCATGCTTCCTCCAGGGACAGAAAAGCTGCCACTTTGACCACACCACTGCCAGCGTGGGCTCTTGTCGTTTTGCTAAATGCCTTTCTGGAAGTAGTAAAAATGTCCCACTTTTTCAAAGGACAAATATTTACATCTTGAGAATATTTATTTCTAAGAATGAAGTGTTGTCTTTGAGATCAATTCCAGAAGAGTAGTTTTATGTAATGGCAGGCCAGTTCAATCAGCATTTCCCTGCGAGACATCGGTAATGCAAGGTGCGCCCTCCTCTGGTGACATTTTACAAAAGGCCATGCTCGCTTAGCTACGTAGGTTCTGGGATGCTGAAGAATTAGCTCAGTAATCTATCTTGTAATGTAACCATCATATATCTTACAATGTATGGTGCTTAAAATATATGTTTTATAATGTAAACAACATAAAACCAGCTTTAAAATCTTTACATCTATAGTGCTTTTAATGAACCAAGCTTATAATTGCATTTCTTCAGTTCAAATGTTGAACTTGCAGAACAAGTGCTATTTGAAAATATATCCCTAGTGGCTTTGGCATCTTCTGCACAAGTCCATTCTCTGCAAAATCAGTTTTGTTTTGTTTTGTTTTGTTTACCGGGAGGTCCCAGGGATCGAACCCAGGTCGCTCCATATGGGAGACAGACGCCCAACCATTTGAACCACATCCGTCCCCCAGAATCAGTTTTTCAGAACTTTCCTTATCAGTGCTGGAAACTCAGTTGACCACTCTCAAATGAACTTCTCTGAAACCTAATCAGAAGCCCTTTTGTAGATTAGTTTGTGAAAAGTGGCTGTTTCATCTACTTTTTAATATCTTAAGCAATTTTTTTTCTTTCGTTATCTCATCTCAGATGGCAGGTAAGTAGTAATTTCAGGACAAATCCAATTTGGGCTTTATAATTCTATTTTAAAGCTTTTGAAATACATTTTAGGATCAGCCTAAGTGATAAGCATTTCATGTAATATATCCTTTCATTTTTAAAATGACAGACTCGGGAAGCGGCTGTGGCTCAATCAGTAGGGCTCCCATTTACCATATGGGAGGCCCCGGGTTCGGTTCCCAGGGCCTCCTGGTGAAGGCAAGCCCACCTGCACGGCGTGGTTAGCTGACCCAGCGAGCACAAGCAGCAAGGGGGGGATAAATGAATAAATAAATTTTTAAAAAAAATCTTAAAAAAAAAAAAAATTAATAAATAAAAATAAAATGACAGACTAAGTTTTTCTATTAGAGGATCATCCAACTTTTATATAACTAACAAAGTCTTAGAGCACTTGACTTAGAAAAATCACTGTTTCGGCCAGAGCTATAATGCTGGCTCTGCCATATCCTTCTGGATTTCTCCTGTGCTCCAGATTAAGCAATTCACTCCTTAACCAATAAGAATTCTTTGGGGCTAAAGCATTTTTTATTTGAATTTCCTGGTTGTCTTTGGGAAGGTGGTTGTGTGTACACATTCAGACCATTTGAATAGAAAGAAAAACAGCCTTCAGATTTGGGTCTGTGTGTATGCATATATTTTGCATATCTGATTGTAATATGAATGTAGTAATCTTGGTTTAGAAATCCTAATTTTATCCTCTATCAAAACATGAGTTGTTTTTGCTTGCTTGTTTTTTTAGATTTCTAATTTATTATTAAATTACTTAAGCTTCTTAATACAGTCAGAAAGTGCACATTAGATGAGAACAAAAATTAAGTACAAATACAATAAAATCGGTTCCAAGAAGCTATTTTAAAAGCAAAAAAAAATTAGAAAGTGCTTTTGGAAAAGAATAGATTTTTAAAAATCTGTATTGACATTTTCATGAGGAAACATCCTCCGTCATGGTAGAGTGTGCTTGGAATTGATTTTCCTCCCTAAGAGTTAACTGGATGGAAATGGATGCAAATACTTTGATACCAAAGTGAGATTTTAAGTGTAAAGAAAATGAGAAAGATCTCTCAGAACATGACTCAGTTTTGCTTCCATTTCCTACCCTTAATATTCATATCCTTAAAATTCAGAAAACACGAGAGTTGTATTAGATAAGTTGACAGGTAGAGAAAACAAAAAGGAAAATCCAAGGAGTCAGCAGTACACAGCCTGAGAACTCTGGACACACGCTGGTTAGTGGCTGTGCCAAAGACTGTTCTCCAAAGACTCGTTCCTGCAGTAGTCACCATTCTTCCACTCTCGAATAAACAGTCCTCCCAGGATGAGAAGGAGCTGACGCTTATTCCTAGAGATTAAGCATCAACCTGGAGGTGTAAGTCTCCCACACGTTTGTCAAGTAATATGTTAAAAAGGACTCTCCGCCGATTTAAGGGACATAACTAGTGAGCCTGCTACGAAACAGGGAGGTGATCACTCTGGTCGCGTGTTTGCAGGCATTCAAAAGTCCGGCAGAAGACTGAGACGGACATTGTTGTTAGTGAAGACCTGAGTGGAGCAGTGAAGTTTTCCAGCTCTTTACCCTACCCCAATAACCTCAACAGGTAAGGCGCGCCGGCATTCCTCAGCCACGTGGTTTTTTTTCCTCTTGTTAGAAATAGAAGCCTGAGGTGGCATCTGATAGCTTTTTTAATAGACTATCCGGATGTCATCCCGCGACTGAGAACTTGACATCGTCCATCTCAATCTTAAACTTGGAATGGACTTCCACCCCTCGTCTCCATCTAGAAAACATCTCTTTTCTAAACTCGCATCACAATTTCTCTGTACCTCTGAGTAGCTTCTACCTTGTATTACATTCAGTTTTGCATTGGATTTACCTCCTATTCAACTGTGAGCCTTTTAAGGGTAGGGAATTACTCCTTGTTTCTCTTAGCATTCCTCATGTGACCAATTCCTGTCACAGTCAACAAATAAGTGGTTGTAGTTTGATGGAACAACATTACGATCTATTCTTAGAGCCAGAATATAAACAGTTAAATAATAATATTAGAGTTGGGTGATAGTACAAAAGAGAGCTACAAGGCAATCGCACCCAGATAAGTAGCATAGACAGTAGCGACCATGAGTATTTGGAGGAGAGAGCTGTTGGGGGCTGGTGCTATGTGGAATGACTTTTTGGATGAGCTGGGATTTTTTTGGAAGGCATTCAGGACATGAATAGATGAAGAGCAAGGAGGAAGGACTTTGAAAGGGGCAAGGCCTGGGTTTGCAGCGGCACATTTCAGGGGGCAGCGAGTAAGCCACGTTGGCCTAAGTGGGGGGCTGGGATGGAGGAGTGGTGAGAGGCGAGCCTGGAGCTCAGATTGGAGGCAGGCTTGCAGGGCCTTCTGTGCCAGGAGGAGGAGCCAGAACTTTGCCATGCAAACCCACTGAATGCTTCTGAGGCGGGACTAACAAAGTGAGGTCGGCAGCCGGAGATCTAGACCATGTGTTGGGGATTACCTGAGGTAGGATGTGCTATAAAGTGTGGTTTAAAAAGCTTCACAGGGGGAAAAAAAAAAAAAAAGAAAAGGAAAGGAAAAAAAAACAAATAACCAAACAAAAAACAAAATGATATAAAATATAATTAGCGGATTGGGACATTCAAAAAATGGGCAAAAAGGCATTTGTGGGAGGTGGGCAACATGGGAATCCCAGTGGGTTCCATGTAATATTTTGGGTATCTAAGCACCTCTTAAAATATATTTATATATATACATAGATAACATTTTTGTAAGCAAATGCACATATATGCATATACATTTATATATCATTTTGCAAATGTTGGTATGTATTGTGAAAATTTTGACTTTTACCCACAATAAAAAAAAATAAAAAAATAAAAAATAAATAAAAAATAAAATAAAATAAAATAAAAAGCTTCACAGATCATTCTTCTCCGGCCAGTTGGAGATCAGTGTGCCAACCCAGCAGTTGGGAAATCATCCACTTGCGGTTGGGGTGGGAGGATCTCAGTTTGCCATGGCTACTATGACAAATACCACGAACTTACCGGCTCACAGTTTTGGAGGCCAGAAGCCCAAAATCAAGGTGTCGGCAGGCAACGCCTTCTCCAAATTCTGTAGCACTCTTTAGTGGTGGTTTTCTGGCAGTCAGTCCCTGGCCGTCACAGGGCGAGTTGTCTCTTTCTGTCTCCTCCTGTGGCTTGTGTTTCCATCTCCAACTTCCCTTTGCTTGTAAGGACTCCAGCTGTACTGGATTCAGGCCCCGCCCTCATTCAATTTGCCCTGGTCCAAATATGATCTTTGAAGCTCCTATTTACAAATGAGTCCACCCCCACAGGACCAGGGGTTAGACTTGAACATGTCTTTGAGGGGGGTGTGATTCAATCTACCACAGAGGGCTCTTTTTAGTAGGTCAAGAGGGAGGTGATACGTACCTGAATAATTAAATTGGCTAGAAATGCTTATACTTTTTTTTCCTCAGATTAATCCATTTACTTTTTCTTTTTAGGAGGTACCGGGGATTGAACCCAGGACCTCGTACATGGAAAGCAGGCGCTCAACCACTGAACTACATCTGCTACCCAATGAGAGTTGATTTTTTTCATTTGTTTGTTTGTTTTCTGGAGGTACTGGGGATCAAACCCCAGACCTCGAACATGGGAAGCAGGTGCTCAACCGCTTGAGCTACATCCGCTCCCTTCCGTTTACTTTCTCAGAAATCATTTATTGGCTGCCATCTGTGTGTATAATGGTGAGATGCATATGAGGCTTGCGCTTTGAGATTTCCACATAAGGCAGCCTGCAGTTGGCTTTGGAGGTGTTTCCTCCCACACTGGGCTCCCCTTCTCCTCCTCCTCCTCCTCAGCGTACTGGCCCAGCGACTGGAGAAGTGGCTACAGCTGATGTTGATGTGGCACTCTCGACAGAGGGGCACAGACCCAGTATACGGGCCCAACGGCTGCTTCAAAGCCCTGGACGACATCTTAAACCTAAAGGTGAGTGCGGAGCCAAGTTAGCCCTGCGGCAGTGAGGTCAGGCTCCAGGAGGGCCTCGACTGCTCTTATGAGAAGGAAAATCACAGGAGAAGGCAGGTCATAGGCTGGCTGACGTGGGGAAGTCTGTGAGAGTGTCCTTCTACCTGAGTATAAGAAGATAGGAGCACTGTGCTAATTGACCTTAGCCAATAAGGTTGTTGCCATGAACAGACAGGAATATTAAATGCTAGAATACATGAACCGTGGCAGCCGACTCCCTTTTGCAAGCCAGGTCCTGGGGAACTGCTGGGAGTAGCAGAGCATCGAGCCAAAGAGATGGGCATCTCTGGAAAGATGGATTCTTTCCCAATAACATCTGGGTTGTGTTGCAGCTGGTTCATATCTTGAACATGGTCACAGGCACCATTCACACCTACCCAGTGACGGAGGACGAGAGTCTGCAGAGCTTAAAGGCCCGGATCCAGCAAGACACTGGAATCCCAGAGGAGGACCAGGAGCTGCTGCAAGAAGCGGGTCTGGCACTGATCCCCGACAAGCCTGCCACGCAGTGTATTTCCGATGGGAAGGTGAGGCCCTGGCCTCTTGCAAACTGCCCTCCGAGGGAACTGGCCGTGCTTTCAGGTTTCAACCCTACTTTGTCAAGCAGTCTGTTAATCAGACAGTGCAGATACCTCCCTGTTGTTGTTGTTTTTAAGTTGGAATACGAGATCCCCTGTGTGGCCTAACATGATACACTAATCACTCCATGCTTGACTTGTTCCTTCCAGACCACATAGAGTGGCTTTCTTTTGCCTTTGTTGCCAAAACGATGCTTTATACTTCTGAGTCAACCTGAATAATTTATGTTGTGCCTCTTGTATACAGAACTTTGATAAGCAATATAAGTCACGGGCCCTGCCCAAAAAGAGCTTGTAAGATCATGTGTGGAGATATAGTTAACATTTGAGAAACAGTCATTGGATAAGGTAGTCTATTGTGAACTCCAACGTTGCACAGTAAAGACGATCAGAATAAGAACATGATAAGTTAATAAGCTGTATGTGCCAATATAGATCTGAAATTAATGGATAGCCATTGAAATATTTTATGATGCGAGGTGGGAAGTGTTACATGATTAGAACTTTTGAAAGATAAATGTGACAGCTGTGTATCTTGAAGTCAAAGTTAAACGGGTGTTAACAATAATGACTATCAACCTTGTCAAATAACATGCTCTGGAAGAGTGGGTTAAACTAGATGCATATTCCTGGCTAGTGTCCATTCTCTAAATAAGAATGGAATTTCTTTTATAATTAAACATTTTAAACAAATGAAAAAAAAAAAAAAAAACTGTCCACGTAAGTGTAAAAGGAGTAGGAAAAATAACTGTGGACTGGAGTCATGAGGAAAGTCTTCACGGATGCTTAGTTCCTGTTGGCTCCAGATGCTGCTGCTCAACAGTGGGAAATGGCCTGAGATCGTCATTGTCAGTTGGAAAAGGGAGGGGCGGGTCAAAGTGAGCTCATGTCGTTCTTGTCCCTTTGCAGCTAAATGAGGGCCGCACTTTGGACATGGATCTTGTCTTTCTCTTTGACAACAGTAAAATCACCTACGAGACTCAGATCTCCCCCCGGCCCCAACCTGAAAGCGTCAGCTGTATCCGTAAGAACATCACTGTCTTTAAACATAATAATAGCCAGTTCTAATACTCGGGACAGGGCAGGAGAGAGACCAGGGGAAGAATCCACATCGAGGCTGTTCAGGGCAGCCTTCTCTTCTTAGGGTATGCACCGAGTAGCCCAGGCAGGAAAACAAAGCAAAGGAAATCTTCAGTTAATTTCAACCTCACAACAGAGGACAAAGAGTACCACCACGAACTTGTCAGGTGGCCTTTTATTTATTTTTGAAGTTTTATTTGTATTTTAATAATTAACGCAATGCACATGATAGAAAAATATAAAAAGGTACAAAATAATAAACTGTGAGAAATAAGCCACCCTTTCTCCCCAGTTCCCCTTTCAAAGAGATCTCTGCTATCAAATTCTTGAGTGTCCTTCCAGGGGTATTCTATTCATTTATAAATGTATAATATTTCCCCCAAAAACAAATGGTGGCATACAATACTTACTGTTCTGTAACCACCTTTGTCACTTAACAATGTATTTTGGAGCTTTTCCCGTATTGACACATAATAGAGCTGCCTTTTTTTTTTTTTTTAAATGGCTACATGATATAGCATCTTATCAGTCAGATGGTCATTTGAATGCATCTCCAGTATTGCTGATTGAAGCTGCATTTTATTTATCTGCAGTACTGCTTATATAATCATCTCTACCACTGCACTTTAAAGCTGCCTTTTTATAAAACTTCATATGACCTTAAATGTTGGGGACATGACTTTCCGTTGAAAATACATGGGCTTGTGTGTGTCTCCACAAGGTTCATAAGGTTTCTTCAAACCATGCCAACAGCTATTTATTGACTGCCTTGTACACTCAGGTATCATAATGAGGTACCAAAAATGTACGAGACAATCTCTTTGGGGTAGCCAGGCATAAAGACCTGAAAATTATGTTATTGTGTAATAGTTACATAAGTTTTTTAAATGAAAAAGTACAAATGATGTCGCCAGGCAGGACTAATTATAGTTATTCCTCTGACAATTGCTCATGTCTCTATTTCCAGTTCAAGAGCCCAAGAGGAATCTCTCTTTCTTCCAGCTGAGGAAAGTTTGGGGCCAAGTCTGGCACAGCATCCAGACCCTGAAGGAGGACTGTAACCGGCTGCAGCAGGGACAGCGAGCTGCCATGTATTCTGCCAGGCGTTTTTTTCCTTAATTTTTAAATTGCTTAGTGGCTTTCACCACAGGGAAGTGGCTGAGGCAGAGGCCCAGAAGCAACTGTTACAAGAGACAGGAGGGAGACACTGGCTTGGATGGGTGGCAAGCGGTCGGGTTGGCTGGACTGAAGCAGGTCCTTTTAGAATTGAGGAGGTGCATGTGGTTAGCACATGGCAGAGAAGTACAAAACAGAGGGTTGGCTTGGCTGAATCGAGGGCGGAATTGGGAATGCAACAAAGCTCGCTGCATTTGGGTTAGCAAAACTCCCCTGATTATTATGCTGGGGATTTACTGACTCTTTCATCAAATGATGACTAGTTTAGCTTATTGGCCCTTTGTGTGGTATCTTGTCTAATTCTAATTTTGCTGCCAAACCTCACATGTGGCCAAAGGGTAGGAAGTTGTTTTTAGGGTTATAATTGGCTGCTGCTATCATCATCACCATCATCATTATCGCAGGGACCTGCCTTGGCATTAGGGTTTTTGTTGTTGTGTTCGTTTTTGGATTCCAGTGATGCCCCAAGACTCTGTCTCCCGTGGTCTTTGCAGGATGAATCTCCTCCGGAATAACAGCTCCCTCTCCAAGATGAAGAATTCCATGGCTTCCATGTCTCAGCAGCTGAAGGCCAAGTTGGATTTCTTTAAAACCAGCATCCAAATTGACCTGGAGAAGTATAGTGAGCAAACTGAGTTTGGGATCAGTGAGTGTCACTCTTCGCAGGGAGCTTGGAGACCATTCCTTTCCTTTTTTTAAAATTCTCTTTCTCAGGTTTCTTTTGTTTCCTTATAATTGAGTAGCTTGTTATTTTATTTTTCATTTTCTTTTTCCAATTTTTTTTCCAGCATCAGATAAACTGCTGCTGGCCTGGAGGGAAATGGAACAGGCGGTGGAGCTCTCTGGGCGGGTAGGAGACTAATTTTAGGTTTATATACTTAATGGGTGAATGAGGCTTTTTACTACCATTTTCCACATTCTCATCAAACATTGGGTAGATCTTGTTTCAAGAGCTAAGTTTTCCTAACCATGCTGTTTGACTTTAACTAGGCCTTGCAGGCAATGGGTGGGAGAGTAGTAGGGAGTGGGGAGAGGGGGGTGGCCAGATTCAGGAGTTACACAGGTGAACAGAGATGATGCAGATTTAAATAAGGACAATATGTCAGATGCCCTTTGGGGAAAGCCTAGACCTCTTCCTTTTAGGAAGGGCCTTGGATGAATGGTCAATACCCCATCTTGTCACAGATTTTTGCCTAATTTTGTTGGGAAGCTAAATCCATTGGAAAGAAAAGGTCTAGGCCAAAAAGCCTCAGAAGGTGTAAATCAGATGTCACTGAGAAATGTTCATTGTGAAGGCAAGGGGAAGTGAGTGTGACTTAGTGAACCTCACACAAATCGAATACCTTGGGCTCCAAGGCTTTTTTCTGGACTTTTTAACCACCTTCCCCTTTGAACTTGGGCAAAGACCTTCAGCTCTGTGGTTTAACATCTGATACTGTAAATCAGTGCTGATGAGTATATGCATGCTTAAAGGTGGATGTTGTATAGAGAACACCTTATTTAACCACAGAGTGCCGTGAGTGCTTATGAAATAAAAGGGTCCCCCAGGCCTCCATATATGGGCTGGCATAGAAATGGACAGATTAAGAGAAAGTGATGTGCCTTGGGTCTTTTCTATATGCCAGGAACTTAATATCTTATTTAATTTTCAGAATGGCCCTATTCGTAGAAACCTATTTCATGAAAGACAAAACTGCAGCTCAAGAATTAAGCAATTTGCTAAAGGGCCAAACAGCTAGAAAGTGTTAGGCCCAAGATTCAGACCCAGGCCATTCTGACTCCAAAGTCCATATTCCTTCTGGCCAGTCAGTTGAGAGTCTTCTTGTTCCAATGGGTTTGGGGGATTCTCCCCGACAAAACTTGCCTCTCTCAACACTCTCATTGCATCGGTTGACATTAGCACAGCTTGTTTTTCTCATCAGGAGAGTGAAGTGAAACACTTGGTGGAACGGATGATGGCACTGCAGACAGACATTGTGGACTTACAGAGGAGCCCCATGGGGCGGAAGCAGGGGGGCACGCTGGATGACCTGTGAGTACCAGCGAAGGGAACCACGTCTGCCCCAGCACACACTACACCCCAGCTGGAGTTCCCACGTGTGTGTTAGCACAGCCCAGGTGTTCCATTGTGGTTATCACGACTCCTCCACTGGAGAATCATCCCAGTACATTCCAGAGATGGGCCCAGGGCCAGTCACCGCCACTCTGAGCCTTGGTTTCCTACATCCTGCTCACTGGCAAGGAAAGCTACCTGACCTCACAAAGTTGCAGGGACCAATTCTGATAGTGCGTTTGTAAACTACAAATGCATTTAGCTTTAAAATGCAAGTAGCCATTACCATTTTGCCAGACATGACTGCTGGTCCAGCCCACTGTGACCCAGGTGTGGCTTGAAGAGCAGAGAGGAGAACAGAGAAGGAAGAGCCTGGCAAGTCTTAGAAGTCTGGATCTAGAAACCATTCATTTGAGTCTCTATCAGGCCTTCGGCATTGGCTCCAGAAGAGAGTGAGGCGTCCAGGCAGACCAACCATACTTGCGGGAAATAGTGTGCAGCCCCCCAGTGTGCAGACAATGAAGGAACCAGGCAAGCTGGAGCAGGCTATTCAGGACTGTATCATTTGGGCCTCACCGGTGTCCCCTGATGCTTTTATGAGGATTCTTAGGGCCAGAAATTGAACATCAGAAATCTGATTAACTGTACTTGCTCTATATTTTCTCTAATTGTTTAACCTTTCAATCTCTTCTAGTTTCCAAATAAAAGTCCTCTTTTGAAAATGTCAGTCAGTCTACCCTGTGTTAATGGAAAACGATAGGAGTTTGTGTCCCCCCTACATGGGGCTTGAGTTTTCAAGGGGGCATGGTGTTATCCTGGGGCTCAGGTCCTGGGATGGCACCTAGAATCAGTACTGTACAAACCAAGCGGAAAGGGAATTTCTTTGAGATTCTCTTTGATTAAACCTTGGAGATGTTTGAGTTTTGAGAATGAGAGAGAACATTCCCTATTATACCTATTACCTATAATATTACCAAGGAAAAAAGTATTCTCCAGTCAAGAAAGATACAGTACCTGGCTTGTTTTCTAGCACATCAGTCACTCTGCTGGCAGGAATTAGTAAACTAACATTTCCGATGAGCCTATTTGAGTTGAGATCTAGGTGGAGCTTCCTCTTTGTCTGTTCCAGAGAAGAACAAGCAAGGGAGCTTTACAGGAGGCTAAGGGAAAAGCCGAGAGGTAAGTGGGATTTTACGATTGCCTTGGGTTCCCCTTTATCTCCTAGACGAGGCATTGCTACTCTCTGCCAGTTGCTTTGAGGAGCCATGCAACTCTTTCCCTCTTCCCAGACCAGAGGACTGATGGTGACAGTCAGGAAATGGTACGGCTGCTGCTTCAGGCGATCCAAAGCTTTGAGAAGAAAGTGCGAGTGATCTATACTCAGCTGAGGTATGAGCCCGCACTTCCCTGCTCTGGGGTGGAATGCAGGAAAGCCGCAGGGCTGTGCACAAGACCGTTTCCCTCGGTCTGCTCTGATTCACTTCCCTGCCTGGAGAAACTTTATCTGTTTAACTTTATCTGGATTCATAATTGCCAGGGATTCTGTTCTCCTGCTCTCTTCAACCCAGATGCCATTGGAGTGTGTCATATTTATGCTTTACAGTAAAACTGTGGTCTGCAAGCAGAAGGCTCTAGAATTGTTGCCCAAGGTGGAAGAGGTGGTGAGTTTAATGAATGAGGATGAGAAGACGGTTGTACGGCTTCAGGAGAAGCGACAGAAGGAGCTGTGGAATCTGCTGAAGATCGCGTGTGTGAGTGCGCCCCAGTACCAGGCCCACTGCCCTGGGCACCAGCCTCTCTGGGCCTTTCCACTTCTGTGCTGCTGTCACTTCCTTTCAAGGGACAGTGGCAAAGCCACTAACAAACCACTTGGCTGCTGCTGCTCAGTTTTCACTTCTTTTCTCCATGACTTAGAGGGAGCAGGGAGGGGTGGAGTTAGGTCAGAGGGAGGACCTGGACCAATTGTTTTGTTTTGTTTTTTTCCCCCGAGATGGCTCCTTTGTTTGCTCGTTTTATTATTCATTGTCTGCTCGTTGTTCTTGCTCGTTCTTTGTTTTTTTTCCTCGTTACCTGCTCATTGTCTGTTTCTTCTTAGGAGGCCCTGGGAACTGAACCTGGGACCTCCCCTGTGTGAGGCAGGCACCCAACTGCTTGAGCCACATCCACTCCCTGCTCTTTTTTGTTTGTTTGTTTTTTGCTTTTTGCTCTCTGCTCGTTGTTTTTACTATATGTCTGCTCGTTATTTGTCTTCTTTAGGAGGCACAGGGAACTGAACTCGGGACCTCCCATGTGGGAGGTGGGCACCCAACTTCCTGAGCTACATCCGCTTCCCTGGACCAATTGTATCAGTTTCTGGGACTACCATAACAAATCACCACAGACTGGATGGCCTGAAACTACAAAAATTTATTCTTCCACTGTTCTGGAGGCCAGATATCCGAAATCAAAGTGTCAGCCGTGCTGCCTCCAGAGGCTCTAGGGAAGAGTCTTTGCTCGCCTCTTCCAGCTTCTGGTGGCTACAGGCATTCCAGGGCTTGTGGAAGACTAACTCCAGCTTCTACCCCTGTCTTCCCATGGCCGCCTCCTCTGTGTCTCTCCTCTGGGTATTTCTTATAGGGACAGTTGCCATTGGATTTGGGCTCCACCTGGGTAACCCAAGGTGATCTCACCTCGTGGTCCTAAACGTAATTACATCTGCAAAGACCCTTTTTCCAAATAAGGTCCTGTTTCCAGGTTGCAGGGGTTAGGAATGGACATTTCTTTTTGGGAGGGGACCATTCAACTGACTACAGTGAATGTCAGCGTGAGCTGGCTCGTCCTCCCCCGTGTCTAACTGCTCTCAGCATCGTGATCCTTACTTTCTGTGCACACCATCTCACTAGCTGCGATTCCCTTGAAGGTTGCTCAGGGTGAAAATGTAAAGCATAAAGAGAGCCCAGGAGGGGAAAGGAGAAGAGCCAGGTAAAGGCATGTTGAAGCCAGAGCTGACGGGGAAGTGCCCCCATTGCACAGAGGTGGAAGAGGAGGAAAGAGAGTGGCCTGGCCTTCAGAGCTTGTAAGCTCTGTCCTGATGTTGTGATAGCAGTGGAGGCCAGAATGCAGAATCATCCGTGGTGGGGCGTGCAGATGACTTTTCTGAGAAGTTTGGCCCCAAAGGGAAGGAAAAGTGGAAGCAGAATGAAAGGATCATGTTTTTCAATATCATGGAGACTGGAGGATATTCATAGGCCAAGCAGAAGCAGACATTGTACCAGAAGAGATGAATGATAATCACAGAGGAAGGAGACAGTTGGTGAGGACAGCCCAAGAACAAAAGAGAGGTTAGGCTTGTTAGTGTGGAAAGGGATGGGTGACATCTCTTTCTGTATGGAAGAAGGAAAACAAAAAAGAGAGATAAGGTAGAGAAGATTTAAGAAGAGGGAAGTTGAGATATTTGCAGATGGTGACCTGATCTGCAGTCTGCATTGATTCAACATTTATTGAGTGCCGACCAGATGCCCAGCACTGTGATGTAAACCGGAGATGGGGGTCGGGGGGGTGGGGGCTGACACCTGTCCCAAGGAGCTCAGGATCTGGTAAGGGGCACAGACAAGGAAATGAATGATAACAATTTAGGGTGGGAAGTGCTATAAAGCAGGTATAGTGAGCATGATTTGTAGTATGAGTACAGGGGAGGAACGTCTGCTTCAGTTTTAGAGATGAAGGAACAACAAAAAATGTTCACGCAGAGAGGATGTTTCCACTGAAGAAGGAGTAGGAGTTAGCTAGGTGGGTATGTGGGAGATGAGGTTATTCCAGGACAAAGGCCTGGCTTTATCAAAAGGCACAAAGGGAGAAGTGGATGTGGCTCAAGTGACTGGGCTCCCATCTACCATATGGAGGGTCCTGGGCCTCCTGGTGAAGGTGAGCTGGCCTGCATGGCGAGCTGATGCAACAAGATGGCACAACAACAACAAAAAAGAGACACGGAGGAGAAACAGTGAGAGACACAACTAACCAGGGAGCTAAGGTGGCTCAAGTGATTGAGCGCCTCTCTGCCATGTCAGAAGGTCCCGGGATCGGTTCCCAGTGCCTCCTAAAGAGAAGAGGAGAAGAGAAGACAAGCAGACACAGAGAGCAGACAGCGAGCGTAAGCGACTGGGCGAGGAATAAATAAATAAAATAAATCTTTAAAAAAAAAATGGCATATAGGCATGAAAGAGTATGGTACGTTCTGGGTGATATAAGTAGGTTGATGAAAGGGTGTGATAGGGGATGATATTGGAGAGGTAGGCAAGGGCATGCTTCTGTAGGCCGTGCTTCATTTTGAAGGCATAGGGGAAACCCAAAGAGAAACCACTCTGATGGCAGGATGGCAAGTGGATTTGAGACTTCGGCAGACCTCACCACTGTGGGTGAGGGGCCACTCAGGGGGTGGCTAGCATTGAGTAGCTCCTGGTCTAGGGGACAGGAGAGTGGAGGGGCTAGCCTGGGTGGAAGGGAGCCAAACGGTCCAGGCAGTGATTTTCTTCTGCCTAGCGCAGGGGCCCAGGGCGGAAGTGGAGGACTGGGAGAAGAATGGAGGGAAGGCACAGCAGAGTCACTCCACAGGTGAAGACTGGCAGGGAAGACACAGCAGAGGGATGAGGGACGGGGCCATGTTGGGAGCTGGAAGGCAGAGTGGAGCCACGATGCATCCCCTAGAGTGAGAGGTTCAAGAGAGGTTGAAGAGCAGGGTCAGTGAGGAGTTTGTGAGGTGGACAGGTGAGGATATGGTTGGAGAAATGGGGGTAGCAGTGGCTTCAGGTGATGAGAAGGTTAATTGGTTTAAAATCTGGGCTTTGAGGTTGGGTGGCTATGGCACTGACCTGGGAGTCAGAACATCTTTTTACCTTTAAGATTTATTTTTTATTTATTTCTACCCCCCTGCCTTGTTGTTGGCAGCCGCTGTCGCCTCTCTGTGTCTGTTTGTTGTGCGCTCTCTGTGTCTGCTCGTCTACTTTTTAGGAGGCACCGGGAATCAAACCCGGGATCTCCCATGTAGGAGAGAGGCACCCAATCACTTGAGCCACCTCCACTCCCTGCTTGCTGTGTCTCTCATTGTGTCTCATTGTTGTATCACCTCGTTGCATCATCTCATTATGTCACCTCGCCACACCAGCCCGTCACATCAGCTCGCTGTCTTGCTTATCCTCTTTAGAAGGCACCAGGAACTGAACTCAGGACTTCCCAGTGTGGTAGGTGGGTGCCCGACTGCTTGAGTCACGTCCACTTCCCCGGAACATCTTAATTTTCTTCTCAGCTCTTCCACAAATGATAGGATTCACAGACCATCACTTAGAGCTTTTTGTGTGTCAGTCTTTCATTTGGAAGAGTAAAAATACCTTCTTTTTTATTTCCTTCTAAGAGTACATTAAGGAATAAAGCTAATGACATAAAGCCTATAGTATAGGCACTCAAATCTCCTTGTATTTAGAATCCTTTCTCTAAAAGTGCACCTGTAGATAGAGAAACATCTTCTGAGCTGAAATGCAAAGTATCAGCTACAGTGATGGGGAGAGAGCGATGTTGACTGATCTTTTCTAGAATAGCTGGTGCTATTCTAGAATATTCTAGAGTATTTTCTGGTGAGAAAATACTGTGGTGTGAATGCCACTTTTGAGTCTTCTCTTTGTTCCAAAGTTTTGTGGACTTTCTTTGGGGTTTTGTCCTTCAGAGCAAAGTACGTGGACCTGTCAGTGGAAGCCCAGAGAGCACGAATGCGTCTCGCCTTAGCCACTCTGGTCAGCTGATGTCCCAGCCTCCAGCTGCCCCCTACAGTTTACCTGAGTCAATCAAGAAAAGGTAAGTCATAGTTAGTACATCAGGAGGTCATGGGAATGGAAACGCATGACAAGCAGACCTTTTCCACTCATTATTTTGGGCATGCTTTTGTGTTTGTCTGTGCTATGGTGATATATGCTAGGGACCTCACTGTTTTCCTTTGTGTCTATATCTGTGTAGACAAAAGCGATACCTATTTTGTTCTTAGAGTCCCTGTAAAGTGCTAACTGGTTTCCTTGTCTGAGGGTTAGGTTGCTAAGTATCGAATGAGAACTTGAAAGTGCCGGTCAGTCACATGCCACAATGGTCCAGCAGTTGTCATCTGTTGCCTCAAAACCAGATTGCCTTCAGAGCATGCCTGATCCCTCACATCTGAGCCGTTCTGCCTCCTCCCTCGCTCCCTACCTCCACTTTCAGTTACCAAGTTACCATTTTTACCCCATTGCCTTTTCTCTGACTCCTACTCATCCCATTCCTCTCTGCTTCCTGTCTGTTACTGCCTCGAAGCCCCCTCTCTGGTCAAATTCATCTCCCCAGAATACCATTTAGATCAAGTTAGTCCTTGGTCAGTAACGTCTTATTCCCCTTCTCGAAAGCAGCAAGGCTCAGCTTTTTCAGGCATCTGCCACCTCCTGGGTGTGGTGCTCCCACTTGTCCCTCTCCTTGCTGGAGCCCAGTGGCTCTTAAAGGCTGACCCCAGACCAGCGTCATCAGAAAGCAGGTTGTTTGAGTCAGCAGCTCAGGGCTGGGCCCCAGCACTCTGTGCTTTCGCAGTCCCTCCAGGTGATTCCAATGTGCCCTGACATTTGAGAACCACTGCTCAGGCTGGGCTCTGGCCCCCAAGGTGCTCCTTTACTGCGGAGGTCCTCCCCACCTCCCCCCAGAGCTCCGACGGTCCACACCCAGTGATCAAGTGCTCTCTTCTTGGACTGCTGTGGTAGTTTTGTTTCTCCTTCAGTTCCACAGGCATTTATTCAGCACCTTCTGTATACCAGGCCCAGGCACTGGAGATGGTCGAAAGCCTGCTCCTGTAGGCAGATGTATAGAGACGGAAAGTAGAATAGCGATCGCCTGCAGCACAGGGAGAAGGGCGATGGGGCGTGACTGCTAAGGAATACAAGGTTTCTTTTGGGGGTAACGAAAATGTCCTCAGACTAGATTATGGTGATAGTCGCACAATTCTGTGAATATACAAGAAACCATTTGGGAAGCAGCTGTGGCTCAATCAGTAGGGCTCCCGTTTACCATATGGGAGGCCCCGGGTTCGGTTCCAGGGGCCTCCTGGTGAAGGCAAGCCCGCCCGCATGGCGTGGTTAGCTGACCCAGCGAGCACAAGCAGCAAGGGGGGGGATAAATGAATAAATAAATAAAATCTTTAAAAAAAAAAAAAAAAAAGAAACCATTAAATTGTACTCTTTAAGCAGGTGAGCTTTAAGGTAAATGTAAATTATATCTCAATAAAACTATCTTAAAAAAAAAAATCAATTACCTATCTTGAGGGCAGCTTAGGGTCTCTACTCTTTTGGCGATTAATTATACGCAGCCTTAGATTGTTAATTATTTCCATCAAACTACTGTGAGCTCCCTGAGGATAGTATCAAGGCCTATCTCTGGAACTGGCACTGAGCAATATAAGAGGCACACCTTGCTAGGAGCCCCCTAGGTCAGGTTCAGCAAGAATATGCTTTGCATTCCTTCCATCGGAGTGGGACATCTTGCAGGGAGGTCACTGCCTCCCTGTATCTGGCATATTCCCTCCAGTGATATCCTCGGAGCTCCAGAAAAGTGGTCCTGGAAGCACAGGGTGGAGAGGGGTGTCTCCTCTCTCCACATCTTATAGCTGACGTTACTTAAGGAGTTTGTTATACTCTTTCCTTTCTTTCCTCAGCCTGCCACAATAGGAAACATGTATTTCTTATCACAGAAAAGAGAGAGATCAGTTTTAAACAAAATTAACTCCCTAAACTTACTTTCTCTAGCAGGTCTCAAGGGACTACGGAAACCTAGTGAGCCGCTTCAACTATTTTTCTTCTCCATTTCAAAAACTGGAAAGCAGATGATGCGGGGTTATTTATCTTTAGGATTTGGCATTTTGGGGGAATTAAATTCAGCTATCCTACTTAAGTTAGAGAGAGCTTTTTAAACTTTTAACTCTCTTATTCAACAGAGACCTAATGCTTTTTCACATTTTGAGCAGTAATGAGCAAGGGTGCCTTTGGGCTTCTGAAAGTGCTTAGCTGGATGGATGGACTCGCTAGTCAAGGACATGGGGTTTTAATATACTAAGGTCAAAATAGTCATTTACTTTTTAAAATGTTGTCCAAAACTTCTTGTGTACTTTTTACCATGGGTGTTAGCTCTGATCTGATAATGACAACCACTTTCTAATAATTTGATCATTTTCTTTAGTGAAGAACTGGTGGCTGAAGCACATTCTCTCTGCACCCAGCTAGAAAACGCGATGCAGGACACCCTGAAAGAACAGAACCAGAATTTTATGGTAACAACCCGAGTGAACCCCAGCCATCCCACGTCCTTTCTTTCCACAGCAAAAGAAAAAACATGGAAATGTAATCCAGCATTACCTTTAATCCCAGCATACACATACGATTTTCTAGTGCATATTTCTTTTTAGTCATAATAATGGCTAATCTTTATCGTGTTCTTACACGTACTTAATGTGCATTATCTCACTTATACCTTACATCATTTAATCCTTTCAAGGAAGGTAACATTATTCCCAGAAGGCCACTTCCCACCTGCGACTTTTGTTCCATCGCAGAGCACCTCTGTGCTGGGCTCTGGTGGTGAAGCAGGAAGCTGTCATGCCCAGCCTCTCAGGGACTCAGAGCTTCGCAGTAGGTAGTACCAGTTATGAGGAGGCGAACCCCAAGAAAGACTAGTCAAGGTACAAATACATTAAGCCAAGCTTAGATTGCTGATATGGTCTTAAATCATTCCCTTGGATCTTTAAATGGCCTTTTCCTGCTAGTACAATCACATGCTA